>JAURVB010004829.1:0-11133 GCA_033002965.1 Piper betle
CACTAGTTATCTAGGTAATAATTCT
This sequence comes from Piper betle, assembly GCA_033002965.1. Lineage (NCBI taxonomy): Eukaryota > Viridiplantae > Streptophyta > Magnoliopsida > Piperales > Piperaceae > Piper > Piper betle. The sequence goes on from JAURVB010004829.1 coordinate 26, forward strand.
CAAAGTAAACTAGTTATCTTTGGTGAAAATTACCCAGTTTTCACAACACACGACTCATGGCCTATGATCATCATCAAACTCACCAAAGGCCGGTTTCTCATCCTTTATCTTTTCCTTGCATGTAAGAACCACAGTAGACTCTTACTTCACTTACAATTGTTTCCGGGGACAACCGGTTGTGGACCATGACTCGATCATTTTGCTCGGTCAGGTGGAAGGATCATGCCAAACAGTGGGGCAAAGTATTGCTCATGTTTAACCCCAGGAAAAGATTTAGGTAGTAATAGCCACCAACGGAGATTTCCAAATTTTCTCACCACCTTCGTGTTGGAGGCTATGGAACCACTGAAATCTCTTACTATCAAATAGAAATTTTGTTATACTATATAATTGTCTCTTATCAATTTCTCGTTTGTCAGCAAAGTAAAAAAAAATCGACCACTATTTTTCGTAGAAGTCTTAATTAAAAAAATATGTGGATTCAATAAAATCCAGTTCTAATTCTTGTACCTAACTGTTACCATTTTTCCCCCTTAATATTAGTTAAGTCAGAGATTTTAAATATGTGATCACTAGTAACATCAGGCGTTAGTGGGGACAAGCATACGGGGTTATTTTGACATATGTTGTGATTTTTGGTGATAAATTGGTAATTGTTGTGTCTTGCTGGGCAGGTTAAATAGCAGGAACTAAAGTTTTGGATTTTTGGCTTTCTTTCTTACCAAATTGAACTCTGTTCAGTTGTATCACTCCATTCTGAATGTTCGGAATAGTTTGGAGGTTTTCTTTTTAATTCATTTGGTTATAAGCAATTGCATTGAATTGAATACTTTGAAATTATTTCTCCTTGAATTGATCAACATAGGTTCTAAGAAAGGCAAATCGTTTCCTGCAATTCCTTTGGTTGGTGATCTCGGGAACAACATGGTATCAAAGCAGCATTCGAAGAATGCAAGGTTAGAGAAGTTGGAAGTTTAAGTTCATAACATGCACAAACGCCTTGATGATCGATTTGGAAAGATAGAGCAATCGTTGGCAAGACTACAACCTCCTTGAGAGAAGGAGAGCAAATTTGGTAAGGATAAAAATCAGATCAGTAACAACCCGCCTTAGCCGGCCAGAGGTTACCCAAAAATGCAGCAAGGACATAAAAATAAATATGTATGCACATGTATCATAACTTAACAAACTATATGAAAAATTATGCACGAGGTATAATTGAACGAAAATAATTTAGAATAATTATATATAAAATTTAAACATTTTTAAGAAATTATTAACCATAAAATGAATCATGTTATATAAGAGGTTCCATGCAAATGATATCATAAAACAAATCAACTACTCAAAAATAGAGTCACACAACCTCCAAACTATTTCTTATAGATACAATTATAACTCAAAAAAATAAAAATAGAAAGTCAAATCTTATTTATCAATTCTTTTACTACAGTTAATAAAGGAATCACTAACCATATCATCAACCGTCAATCTGAAGCTACTCATCTGTAGTCATAAAATCCCCTTAGTGATGAAACTACTAAATTGTATAATTGTAAGAAATGAGTTAATATATTCCACATCATTAGTAATTAAGTCTTTTAGTGATTATGAACATATGTTGAACTCTAATTATATTTAAAGGGGTGACCGTTCCATCGAACTATACTCTCATATATGTGCACACATTCTACGTGGCCAACGGTTTGTAGTTATTGATATTTATCATTGGCTCAGCCTCTCGATATTACAAATGCATGATAAGTCATCTTAGGCGATTATACCTTGCCACCCCTTTCGGTGTAGGGGTAAGGATTTTATTTTTTAAATAATTTTAATGGTGCGACCCTGTGTCGGACTTGTAACACCCCGTTTCGGCTCACTCGTGAACCGACCCGGAAATGTCACCGGCGACCGAACCGTTCGTTAATCTACTAGATTCGGTTAAGCCGACCCGGATCTACTCTCGGCGTCTCAAGATGGAGATGCAAATATGAAATGCATGAATGGGAATGATTGGGTTCTAACGGAGTCCTACATGCATGCTATGATGTACAAGCAAAATAAGACAAAACAACAAATGAAAAACCAAAAGAAAATATATACTATTTTATGAAAATACGATAACACATAACAATCTACCATGACATTAAATCATTATCTCATTCGTTTTTACCCGAGCCGAGTCTGAACTCCAAGGCTCCCTACTCATTCATATTTATCAGTTCGTTTCATAACAAGTAATTCATTCACGCAAACACATCAAAATTATCATTTACATAACAATAACACACCATCATTATACATACGTTACACGCAGCAGGTACATGTGTGCGCGGTTCCGTGCTGCTCCTCCGCAGTCCCGACAGCTTTCATCGCTCGCATTCCTCACCTACATATATATAGAAAAACCGTCAGTAACGAGTGTTACCGGCCCGGAAAATAACTAATATCAATCTGGCACAGGAGAGCAAACTCTCCTGTTGAATCAAAACCATATACTTCCTCAAGAACTCTCATCAGGGCACATACGGGAGCCGTCGCCGTCGGGCCGTCGCCCTCGGGTCGACAGCGTCCCCCTTTCTTTCTCATTCTCATACCTTGGCCATTTCTCTATCGCTTCTCGCATCAAATTTCATTCCTTACCGCCCTCTGCACCTTCCATATTACTCCTGGCCTTGAGCACAAAGGCCGAGCACTCTCAGGCAGTCGCCTTCAGTACCCTTTGAACCACAAGTCTAGACATGCGCTGCATTGCAGTACCCGTAAACCTCCACACTTCTCCGGGTTTGAGGAACTCAAAGGTGGAGTTGTCCGGATCCTTCGGGAACGAAGTGGGTTCTCCCCAGCTCCAGAGCCCGCTCTTCCGAGCACACGCCCTATCTGAAGACGTGGCCGCAAGTACCCCTCATCCCATCTCTCACCGAAAACACGAAAACTATACATATATAGGCCTGGGTTGGGATTTATACAATAGGCCCGAAGGCATCGTGAGCTGGATCTGAAGTTCGAAAACAAACTCGAGGGATCTCATCCTCGAGGGTTATTAATCCGAAATAAAACTGTTGGCTAAATGGCCCGAGTTAAGTGGGATCCGATAAAACACCACTTAACTCGTCCTGCACATGATAAATCAAATATACAATAGAGTAGCGTAAAACAGAGAACGAGTCCTAAACGGACCTGGTAGAAGCTCCAAACGGGTCCACGCGCCTAGGCGGCGAGCTCCTACACCGTACCTACACAATCAGGCTAAAAACTAACGCCTGCATGATGAATCACACATCCTATAGCATGCACACACAATCAACACAATCACGCATCAACCATCACACATCAACCTATATCAATTCTAGCAAGTCTACTTAGGCTAGTTTGCATTAGATCATGATCATTACCTAGTTACCCTAATTAGTTTCTTAGTCTCCATTTTTTAACACCACTCAATCAAACAAATTTCATATTTTATCCTTAATCAAATCTACATTTATATATATTATTATAATACACAATTCACCAATCCTAGCATGCAATTCTAATAAGCAATACTTTCAAATAATTAAGTTAAAATAAATTATACCTCGCGTCGTCGAAAATCGGCGACGGTTAGGGTTTCCGTTTCGTGGCTCGAAACTCGAATTCGGCACCTAGCGGCGTCCGAAGTCCGATCAGATTGGACCGGGTGCGTTCGGCGGATGATCCGGCGAATTTCCCATGAATCCAATTTTTGGCGGTTCCGGCAGTTTTCCGGCGAGTGTCAGCGATTTTCTGGCGGATTCCGATGGTTTTTCCGGCGATGATTCGGGACGGGGCAATCAAGGGGTCTATCGGCACCAGCTCGACGAGCTTGGTCCAATGGTGGTGTCAAACAGGGTAGCCGAGGCGGCGATGGCCGTCGACGGCGGCGTCGAAAATGGGTGGCGGCAGCGGCGTGCTCCGATCGGGGCTGCGGCCGGCCTCGACGGCGGTCGGGATGATGGGGGAAACGTCGGCGACGGCGAGAGGGTGGTCGTCGGGGTCACAGCGGCGGCGGAGCGGCCCGGACGGCGGCGAATCGCCGAGGGAGCGCGTCGCGGCTCGTGGGGCGATTCCGGCGTCGTGGCGGCGAGACGGTGGCCGGGGTGGGTCGTGGCGGCACGGCGACTGCACGGCGGGGTGGGGCGGCATTGCTCGGCGGCAGTGCGACGTCGACGGCGGCGGCAGCACGGCAGTGACGGCGGCAAGGGTTTGGGGTGAGGAAGGGTCGGGAGGGAGAAAAATACCCTCAATGGCAGTTTCGTAATTTAGTATTGACTCGATTCCTACTCGAGTCAAAATAATAACTAGTTCGTAATAAATTCTAAAAAAATCTAGAAAAATATGGAAAAATTCCATAAAATAAAACAACACAACAACATCCAAATGGCATGCTCTATAACTAATAACCCACCCGAATATAATCCAATGCGTCCTAATGCGTTATTCGGCCTAAAACTATTCTGCGATAAAATAAAAATAACAATCAATACTGCATACCTCCATATACTTGATAACCCATTTTTCATCATCTTTCAGGCGCTATCATCGTACACTTGAGCATACATGACCCTCATCGCTCATAACTCACAGCTGGCCTCAACTCAGCTCGCGGTCCATGAATCTGACTCGACTCGAACCAACGGTTAAACCGACTGGTTCACTCCCGTAAAACTCTGACTCGAGTCACGGGTTTTACAAGACTGAATTAATTCCTTGACCCTAGTTGGGCTCGACGCATGTGGTCGAATTGGGCTTAAACCTACCATAGATATTAAAAAGAAATATACAAAATTTGATAAGACACCCGCAACTACAATACACAATCCTAATCTAAACGAAACAATAAAATTATACATAAGTATAATTTATACGAAAAAAATGCATGCAATGAAATGACTTAACTATATCATGATCAAACTCAACAAAACAACCCATGAAGCACTTCAAATATTATAGCTTTAAATTTACCAAGATTAACCTGAAAATAATTAAGGTAGTCAATTATTCACGTTACTTTATTATTTAATTTCAACAATTCAATCAAAATTAAAAAATATTTCAAATTAATTGCTTATATTGAATTTCACATTATGCAAAACAATGTATATTTACTAGCTTGAAAAATGTGCATTTATCATAAGTGTAGCATAATAATAGAAATAGTATTAATATGATTTCTTAATAGATAATTACTTCACAAACAAAAAATATATAACAATTAATCATCTCAATAACTTGAATTTAAAGTTTAGATTTTTATTTTGTATTGCCCATTAAACAATAACCTATGAAGCAATAATTATTTACACAATTAATAATAATTTGGATAATAATTTATTACCTTTAAATATTTCTAAAACATTAACTAATAGACATATTACACTATATATTGTATCTTATTATTTAATATCATTTGTATTAATGTTCCGTGATACTACTAGTAAAATTATATTTAAATTGCTTAACCCAATAATTGCTCAAACTATATTTATTTCAAGTGCACTATTAAAGTTCAACACTTGTAATGACCACAATATAATATTTTAATAACTCATATTACAAACCTTAATTGACCAATTATTAAAATAAACAAACTTATCTATTTCATGCTTAATTTTTAAGCCTTGAACACAACATAACAACAATTATATTATAATTGATGTGTTATTAATAAGTATTGCATTAGCGATAAAGGTGAAAATTTTACTTCATTAATCACATATAACCATCTATATTTACTCACAAACTTATAATACATGAATCAATTATCAACAATTAATCAATATAGTAATATCAAACTACCCATAGATTAATAATGTTTTTTAACCCAACCATGATTATTTGTAGGCATAAATTAGTTATTAATTTAATTACCATGGTCACATTTACGTATTAACTACTTAGATAACTAAAGACCATTTTTATTTTTTTAATAATCTAAATAAATTATACAACATAAATTAATTAATAACAATCTAAATAATCTAAATAATTTAAATATTTTTTAACAATATAAATAATTTAAAATATAATTCATTAATTAATTGATAATAGCAATTTATATACAACATATATAAATCATAAATTTATTTTCATGACACACAACAATAACGTGAAATAATTATATTACTCATTTAGGATTTTCTACAATAATTAATTAATAGAGCAAATAGAAACCAATATTCAATATAATATCAATATTAATGTACATACAATATGAATCATGAATTAACACCAATAATATTTATCATAGTACAAAACAATGATAATATTAATATTAATTAATACAAACAATGAAATTAATATATTACTAATAAACATTAAGCATGGTGATTCATTTAATCCATAAAACAATGAGAAGCATACAAATAAAATAAAAGGAGAATGTCACAAAAGAAAATTAGGTATGGTTTCCCACTCAAAAATTCACGAGGTGTGAGGATAAGTAATCACGTGCCCATATGACAAACATGCACATTGAACAAGAAGAAATCGAACAAATCTTCACAATCAAAATAAATAAATAAACAAAACAAAGAGATGTATGTATGAAGAGAGGAGAAAATAAAACAAAGAGGGAAAAGAAGGGACACTAAGCATGGGGAAGGTAGAGGAGAAAAGAAAAAGACCTTGAAAGGAAGAATAAATCACACACGAGAGAAGTCTTGAAAGAAAAATAATGAAAAGTCCTCTTCTTTATAAAACGTCGGGGATAGGAAGAGACTAGATAACTCCCTCCTAACTTCTCTCCCTAAAAGACTCTACTAACTAAACCAAGTCAGCCCATATTAAAAAAAAAAATTGGACCTAGTTAAAACTCCCTCTTACCTCAAAATATTATCTATTTAATTAATTATTTTTTAATATATTTTAAGGGATTTTATAATAATTACCCATGGGGTTTTACAATGAAGATCCGTGGATTGGCTACTTATCTTCGAGGTATTCCTTACTTATTGGAAACCTCGTATTTGATCGTTTCATACTGGGTATCATTTGTTAATCTAAAAACCTTCCACACTTTTTGGTCATTTCAAATGGAAAAATTAAAAGGTGCTGCTAAATGGAAGGATATTATCAACGTCCATGAATGAGAAATCATAGATCGAACCGCCGAATCGGAAAAATTGGGTGCTATCATATATATACACTTTGTATCAGCTAAGGTCACGAGCTGGAGATAAGCGGACTCGAACCGCTGACATCCGCCACAGGGTAAACCACCGCCTCTCGGGCCTCCCCGACTGATTCTACCATAGAGGCCAACGATAGACAATAACTTCTACCCGAACACACTTAACAATTTTTATCGTAATGTAAAGCAACCGGGTTCCATGTTAAATGGTTAGCTGGACTAGAGACGTTGGCTAAACTAATAGTTACAGGCAAAAAGGATGTGGACTAGGGCTAACAACGGGCCAAGTGTAGGAATTTAATGGATGAATCTTAAGGTAGATGGATTGTGAGATCCTTTAATTTAGTTCTACATCTAATACCTATTGGCTAAGATCTTATTTATAGGTGAAAATGGACTATAGATTTTCAAGGTTAATTACTTTTCAAAAAAAATGATTTAGGCCTATTATGTTGCACTTTGGGTATAAAAGTTACAAGATCGGCCTTCAACATCCAAATAGGTATGGTGATCTCCTCACTCAAATAATTTACTCAATCTTTCTAAGTCAACTGCTGGGAAGTTTATTCCAAAATTTTCGGGGGAGGATGATCTGGGAGATTGGATTAGTCAAGTTGAACAAGTTTTCAAATTTCCATAAGATTGATGTGGAGGATAGAGTTGTTTTGGCTGCTTTAAATTTGTGTGATCATGCTAGGATCTGGTTTAAAATTTCATCAGATTCTATTGATAATTTGAGTTGGCGATAATTTTGTCAAGCATGGATTTCTAGAATTGGACCCAACAATTATGATAACTATTTTGCGAGAGTTATCAAAATTGAAGTAAACTGGATTGGAACAGAAATACTTGAAGCAATTTGAAACTCTTTTAAGCAAGACCAATGGATTACGTAGTGATCAACTGGTAGCAATGTTCATCAGTGGATTAAAAGAAAATATTGGTGTAGAAGTGGATGTGCATACTTCTGAGAGCTTAATTGAAGCTACAAGTTTGGCAAAGAAATATGAGCGTCGGATTCAAAACCAGAAGAAATTTTGATTGTGTCGGGAAAGGAAAAAGTATGCAGGCAGTTACGGGGGAGAATCGAAAGAAACAACAGACTTAGGAATGATGAAAAATTCAAAAGGAGAGCAAGATGGACAAAAAATATGAAAATACAGTCAATAAAGAAGCTTAGTTTTTCAAAATTACAGGACAAAAAATATAACGGGTTGTGTTACAGTTGCAATGAAAAATATACCCCAAATCATGTTTGTCAAAAACTTTTTATCATTGAGGTGCTGTGGGATGAGGAAAAGGAGCAATAATTTAATGAAGAAAAAGTGATGAAGAAAATGAGGAATCTGAAATATCATTGCATGCAATTGGTGGAAATGTTGGCTCCAGTACAATGAGAGTTCATGGAAAAATTAAGAGTGCACCAGTTATCATCCTAATAGATTCAGGTAGCACAGATAATTTCATCACTTCGGAAGTGGTGAGCAAATTGCAATTGCAAATGGATGATACAAGGATACTTTCTGTCAAAGTGGCCAGCAGTAACAAAATGAGAAGTGAAGGAATTTTCAAGGAATTACAGTTTTCAGTTCAAGGAATCAAATTCACTGAATCTTTCCATGCAATTCCCTTATATGAATATGATTTAGTATTGGGGGCAAAATGGCTGAGAAGAATAGGGCCGGTATGGTGGGACTTTGAGAAGTTAGTTTCAGCCTTCATGTATTGCTCACAGCAGATTTCTTTGGATGGTATTAAGACCAATCAGTCAACATTGATAACAGGATGGAAAATGCTAAAGGCTTTCAAAGAGAAGTTACCGATGATTCTTCTGCGTATGATAGATACAAAGGAGGCGGAACAATTCTTACTCAGGAGTAGAAGGATCAATTGGAAGAATTGTTAAACAGTTTTGCTCATCTGGTTGAAGAGCCAACACGTTTACCTCCAGCAAGAGATTTTGATTCAACCTTTTCTCAGAAGATGTTTGCTTGTGTTTTTGACGGCATATTGATTTACAGCAGTTCATGGAAACATTTGCATCAAATTCTCTCAGTCATTCAGCACCATGAGTTATATTTGAAGAGATGAAAATGTGAGTTTGGTACTACACAAATCAAGTACTTAGGGCATATTATCAACAAAGGATGTGTGGCAATGTATCAAGACAAAATCAATCCAGTCCTCAATTGGCCTCAACCCAGAACAGTACGAGCTTTACGAGGATTCTTGGGCCTCGCAGGGTATTCTAAAAAATTGTTAAAAATTTTGCTAAAGTTGCTGATCCTTTGAATAGCTTGTTGAAGAAAGGCTTAAGTGGACAGATCATTCAAAGTAGCATTAACTTCTGCTCCTATACTGACCTTACCTGATTTTTCACTCCCATTCACGCTTGAATGTGATGCATCACATTCTGGAATAGGAGCAGTGATCTTATAGACAGGGAAATCAATAGCCTACTTTGGTAAAGCCCTGCATGGAAAAAATAAAATCATGTCTACATATGACAAAGAACTGCTCGTGTAAAACCCATGATTCGAGTCAGGGTTTTATATTTAGAACCGGTCGGTTCAATCGTTATTTTTTGAGTTGAGTCAGTTTCAGAACATGTATACTAAGCCAACGCCAGTCATGTGTATGAGCTATGAGGGTCATGCGTACACCAAGTATATGATGATAACGTCATGAACATAGCAGAACAGAATGAGTTATCAAAATATATAAGAGTATGCCAGTCATTTTTTTAATTTTATTTTTATATATAGTGGATCGTAGAATTAGTTTTATGCCGTTTACCACGTTATGACGCGTTACAGGCAGTTTGGGTGGGTTGATAGTTCTAGAGTATATTATTATGATATTTTGGTGTTTGTTTGATTTTATGGGATTTTTCCCGATTTTTTAAAGATTTAATACGACTTAGTTATTATTCTTGACTCGAGCCGGAGACGAGTCAAGTATTATTTATGTATTTGCCACCAAACACCCCTGACCTTTTCTTCTTCCTCGCCCAAACCCTTGCCCAACGCCACCCCTTTTACTTGTCACCGCTGCCTCCATGGACACCGGCTTGCCACCGATTGTCGCCGGCTAGCCCAGTCACGGCATCGCCATACCTCCCCGACCAGTCCCGGCCACCATCTGGCCGCCGCGACTCCAGATTGCCGTGCCTAGCGCCGTGCCCGCGTTGCGCTTGCGTCGCCGATTTCACTGCCGGCGACCGTCGCCACCGCGATCCAGCTTAGCCTCGACACCCTCGACCACCCAGCAACCTTCCCCGACCAGAGTGGTGGCCATCACCGCCCTGGCCGGCCGGATCTAGCTACCCATCGCCGCCGGCCCTGTTTTACCAATTTTCTGGCGAGGCGCCACCTCCGCCAACCTGTCGATGCCGTAGACGCGTCGGGCTCGCCGAGCCGGTTCCAATGGTACCCAATACCATTGCTTTCCAGCCAGTAGGCGCCGCTAACGGTTGTCGTCGGAAAACCGCCCGAAGCTGCTGGAAAACCGCTGAAACTGGCCGGAAAACCGGATTTGCTGGAATTCACAGGATCTTCCGTGGAGCTCATCCAGCCTATCCCAATTGAACTTCAGACGCCGATGAGTGCCGAATTCGAGCTCCGAGATATGCGACAAGAACCCTAGCCATCGCCGATTGCAGACGACGTGAGGGATAATTACCTCTAATTTGATTATTTAAAATTGATAATGATTGTTAGCATAACATGTTAGAATTGAGTAGTTGTCATGATGAATGCCAGACTATGAATGAAGTAAAGATGTGCATGATGTGGTTAACAGGGAATGAATAGTAAGTGATCTGATGAAGTAAAGTAAATTTGAGCATGATAATTGAATACGATGTAACTTAGGAAAAATACAATAAAATTGGCATGAATAGGATGAGTTAGAATTATTTTCATATTTATGGTTATTTAACGGTTGATGATTTTGT
>JAURVB010004830.1:0-33784 GCA_033002965.1 Piper betle
CTGCCATTGAAGAAGACGAAGCGTCAGTGAAGAAGACGTCATAGCTGCCATTGAAGAAGACGAAGTTGCCATTGAAGAAGATCGAAGTTGCCATTGAAGAAGACGAGTGGAGGAAGACAAAGTCTCGCCATTGAAGAAGACGAAGCTGCCATTGAAGAAGACGAAGTTGTTGCTTCTTGCTATAAAAGAGGACGCCTGTTGCTGCTACAAGGGGGGATCTGGCTGCAATGGAGGCTAGAAGAAAGAGATGCCATGCATTACTACTTAAAGAAGGAGCCACTTGACGAAGTAGAAGACTCTGTCTTTTTGCTAGAAGACGGTGTTCCACGCCCAGGCTGCTGCTGCTAGGAGGAGGACACCCTACTCCTCCATCCTTGCTTGTTGCTGCCATTGCCTCCATCCTTGCTTGTTGCTGCTAGGAGGAGGACGCCCTACTCCTCCATCCTTGCTTGTTGCTGCCATTGCCTCCATCCTTGCTTGTTGCTGCTAGGAGGAGGACGCCCTACTCCTCCATCCTTGCTTGTTGCTGCCATTGGAGAAGAAGCAAGGGGAAGGAAATGTCATGTTGTTGTCTTGCTGATTAAAGGAGTTGCTGAAATCCACCCTGCTGCAACTAAGGACGCCATTGAAGGAGATGCCTTGGAGGAGTTATTGCAATCCAGAGGAGGAAGACAATCTTTCCCTTCTGAAGTTGAAGCAGCATTGCAGTTGCAATTTTCATGCATTCAAGCATGATATGTCTATGGAAATGAATAATTAGGATTGGAAATCGCCATCCCTTGGATACTTGTGACTCTTTAGTCTCATTCACGCTGTCTCTTTGCGCGGCAAGGGTGCCTCGGTCCCACCGAATCCTTCCAACCCGACGCGGGAACACTCTAACCCGCACCAGCGGACGAACCCGCGCCCGAACATCGACCAAACCTATTTTCTTGGTCAAGTCCCAACACTTAGCACCACAAACAATAACACATACCACATACTGATATCCAATTACCCAATCAATACCGATAACCAATCTCCAATACCAATAACCAATGCTCAACTCTATCGACCAACAATTTTTGCTACTACCGATATCCATGCAAATCTACCCAGAGCAATTCCCACACAACTCTCGGTCAGGAAATCGCCACCCAAGCAAAAACCTCAATTGGGGTTAATCTCAACCATTGTCGGCACCTTACTTGATCACCCATACTTGATCACATACAAGCACTACCCCAATACAATATTCTTGGTTACCATTAATCTTTACCGGTAATTTGTCCCGAGAAACAAGTAACCCTCCTAGTCACTACATGGTCTTCATCAAACACCAAGTATTGTGCTCAGTAGTGTAGGCATCTGCCCTTGCTCATCCTCGTAACAACTACGTTCAAAACTCCAACCATGACCTAGTACTAGAGTTCTTTGTATAAATTGTAGCAAATAACAAACAAACACACAGATCTACAGAATCCACTCTCAACCTTACATTAATATAGAATAATAAAAGGATAACAAGTGTTCGAATCCTCTCAAGCACTCGCTTGACCATTTACCCCCTACTCGGCCTCGCTCTAATGCTACTCGTTCACAAATGGACACACTCGGATCACCCCTCTAACATGTAATCCACACAACCTCATACCCTTAGTCTAACTCTGCCAATGAGAGCAATGATTACATAAATTTAACTCAAGCAAACATGAATCAAAATCAGTAAATTAGGTGTGCACAAGCCCGAAGATTGTTCAAAGTTTGAAATTCCGATTCCTATTCCAAGAGATCGGTCATGGCAATGTCTACGTTCTTCTTCCTCCTTGATCTGGCCCTTTTCTCTTACAATGGAGACATTGTGAACTCTCCTTGGCTCTACGAACTCATCTCCATGTAATTCCCCCATGTGTGGAAGCACAGCCACGCCCTACTGCACCTCCTCACCCCCGAGAACACTCAACCTTCCACAAGTTATACCGTAAAGGACAAACTCTCCAAAGCAACTCCCAAATACCAACACTAGTACTCGGTCACAATCACAATCTAGAGGCTACCCAATCACCAAAACTAGCAAATCCACCAAACCTATTTTCTTGGTCAAGTCCCAACGCTCAGCACCACAAACAATGACAAACACCCCATACTGATACCCAATTACCCAGTCAATACCGATAACCAATCTCCAATACCAATAGCCAATGATCAACTCTATCAATCAACAATTCCGGCTACTACCAATATCCATGCAAATCTACCCAGAGCAATTCCCACACAACTATCGGTCAGGAAATGACCACCTGAACAAAAACCTCAATTGGGGTTAATCTCAACCACTGTCTATACCTTACTTGATCACCCGTGCTCGAACACACACAAGCACTACCCCGATACAATATTCTTGGTTACCATTAATCTTTACCTGTAATCTGTCCCAAGAACAACAAGTAACCCTCCTAGTCACTACGCGGTCTTCACCAAACCCCAAGTACTTCGCTCGGTAGTGTAGGCTCCTGCCCTTGCTCGTCCTTGGTAATTAGTCTTTGTAACCAACTATGTTCCAAAATCCAACCATGACCGGGTACTAGAGTTCTTTATATAAATCACAGCAAACGACAAACAAACACATAGATCTATGGAAGTCACTCTCAACCTTACATTAATATAGAATAATACAAGGATAACAAGTGTTCGAATCCTCTCAAGCATTCACTTGACCATGTGGACAACCCCCCCTCAACCTCGCTCTAATATTACTCATTCACAAAGGGACACACTCGGATCACCCCTCTAACATGTAATCCACACAACCACATACCCTTAGTCTAACTCTGCCAACGAGAACAACTATTACATAAATTTAACTCAATCAAAAGTGAATCAAAATTAGAAAATAAGGCATGCACAAGCCCGAAGACCGTTTAAAGTTCATAGTTCTGATTCCTATTCCAAGAGATTGGCCTTAACAATGTCTACCTTCTTCTTCCTCCTTGATCTGGCCCTTTTCTCTCACAATGGAGACATTGTGAACTCTCCCTGGCTCTCATGAACTCATCTCTATGTAATTATCCCATGTGTGCAAGGATCTGACCTTCTTATAGTACCTGAGGATCCCCTATGGGTTCAAAACACCACTCGGCCAATAGGAAAGAAGTTCACTCCTTATACAACTCTTCCCAACATCTTCTCCAAGTCAACCATACCCAAGATTCACCTTCCATGGTGTTCCTAACCTCCTTGCTTGAAGCCCATGGCTAGTGGAAGCATGCCTTAGCCAAAACCGTCCAAACCCTTCTACCCGATTTCACTTAGGGTTAAGGTTTGATCCACTTGACAAACCCTGGCTCCAAACCAGCACCAACTCAACCATGATGTCTTCCCCATCATGTAAAAACCTAGTTCAAGTGGTCTTTCATGTTCCTAGGACCCATTGTTGAGCCCCAGGCTCAGAAACTCAAGCCTAGGCCAAAGGATCCCAAACCCTAGCACCTGATCTCACTTATGGATAGGATTTGGTCCAGGCTCCACCAAGACACATGCTTAGCTCCAAATCCTATTCAACTTAGATATCCAAGTCTATCAATTCTTTGAAGTCATTCAAGACCTTCTCTATAATGTCTTCACCATGTCCAAGTCCATCAACAAGGCCCACGGTCACCAGCTAGTACACACACACAACAGCTATTAGAAATCCTACTTATACTAGCACTCAACTAAATCCCAAAACTCCAATTTCCAGATCTCGGTCACAACCTAGCACTCTTCTAGAACTCCCGGTAATGCTCAGTCACTCCTCTCAGTACTCCCAAGTTCAGCATATCGACATGCTCGATAATCTGCTCCTAGTTCTGCTGACAATTCCCATGCACTGCTACCAATGCCTACTTCTTGGCATGATCGATAATTACTCCTAGGCATGCTTGGTAACTCCAACCAGCAACACTTGGTCACGATCAGTACTTGCAACCCATAGATCCGTAACTGAGTGGACTAGCTCCTCCATCACATTATCCTCAGTCTGGAGCTCAACAGACCTTGCATGTACCCCTATACACTCACATCGGCTTATTGCTTCAGCCACCATGTTCCATATACTCCTTATCAAACTAGAACAAACAACTCCTTGTAATCCCAAAAGTTGTCAGCTGAAATCACTCCCTTCAAGACTTTGCGATGTACCTAGTAAATCAAGTATTTTAATTCTTTCTCTCCATCATATCCATGTAGAATGCTACCGGTCATCAACCCTACACGTACTCATCTTATTTAGTAGTTGTTCATGTAGATACATGGTGATAGAGAGGTTTGGCTTGCCTCCATACAAGCCAAACAAGGTGGTAAGTGAAACCCGAACTCTGAATTTAACACTTACTCCATCAGCCTGTATCTTGAAGTTTTTGAATCCCATATGAAGACTCAAATCTCTAGTAGTATTAGTCGAACATGGTTGAAGAACCTCCATAAAGATTACAAACTCCAAGAATTTTTCTACTACACTCCCCATAATGAACACCTCTTCTAACTCAATGCTAAAGTTGATCACCCATTGATGCCTCATCTCCTTTTGTACGTACTCCAGATATAATGAGTCTTCATGTACCTCATCATCGGTTAGTATCATCAACTAATGATGAGAGAGTCTTAGGCCTTTCCATCCAAGTCCATGAATGTATTGCCCACCAAATGACCCATGGCATCTGCATAGATTGTTGCACTTCTCCATCGACAAGGGTATAGAGCCTCCCCCTACTCATTCGTAACAACTTTCTCATGTAATCCTTAAAATACTTCCCAAAGTAGCTGACCAACTCCAAGAAGTTCCATACTTTGATGATTGTGCTAAGTCTCGACAATTCCACACTCATCCGAAACTTAGTCTTCTCTACATGCATCTTGCCAACTTTTTGCCCTACGGACTCCTCCACTTCAAGCTAACCCTTAATCAGATTCCATAACTTGAAAGGTCCTCTAGGCATCCTTCCTGACACCCGAGTTGGGGCCTTGTTAATCTCTACCAAGCTACTGCAACCTTCCCCTAGCTGCATGGAAGATCTACACCCGGCTAGGGTTTCCAACCTCTTGGTGGAAATCTGCCCTACCTGGTCACTTGGGTCTCTAGGAAGCTCCTTTTCCCCACATACCATATCAGTAAGACAAGTAGAACTCTTCTCCTCACTGCCCATGACCAAGCATTGCCCCAACACATAACCATCACTCCTAAGTGTGGAAGCACTCTTACACAAGCTGATGCAAAGAAATTGTTCTCAAGAATTCCCTCAAAGTCATCAATCTCCATGATTATAAAATTAGCTCTTCCACTTAACTCCGCCAAGCAAATTTGGACTACTTTTGCTAAACCCTTAATTTGCCTTGCCAGCGAATTCATAGATTGCACTGCTGATTTATCTCTCTTGAACTTCTTTGGCTCAAGCAACTTAAGCCTTTTTGTGGGATCGGCTACCTGGTTAGCATTACCCTCTTGAACTGATTGAGTAGTGCACGCTATAGAAGAGATTGTCCACCTTCTCAACCGTCAATCCTCTTGCACTGCTAGACTTCAATTGTTCACCAACCTCAAACCGATGTGCAACACCTCTTCGGTTAGGGTTTGCAATCTATCAAACACCATGTGCCCATCCCCACTATCAATAAGCCCTCCTACCAACACTTCCAATCATTCCACACTCTCCCTTAGAGGATCAGTAGACCATTTATCCAAGTGATTATCTCAACAAAAACTATCCACCGAATATAACTTCTTCCTTCTGTCAAACTTAACCTAGCTCAAATGCCAATTGTCATAGGTTCGATTCTAGGGTAAAATTTTTCTTCTCAAATCCTCACTTTTGTGGCGTCTTCTCACCCCTGAGAACACTTAGCTTCTACAAGTTACACAGTAAAGGATAAACTCCCAGAAATAACTCCCAAATACCAACACTCATACTCGGTCACAATCACAATCTAAAGGCTAACCGATCACCAAAACTAGCAAATCCTCCAAACCTACTTCCTTGGTCAAGTCCCAACACTCTGCACCAGAAACAATAACAAACACCCCATATCAATATCCAATAACCCGTCAATACCGATAACCAATCTCCAATACCAATAAGCAATGATCAACTCTATCAATCAACAATTCTTGCTACTACCGATATCCTTGCAAATCTGCACTGAGCAATTACCACACAACTTTCAGTCAGGAAATTAGCACCCGAGTAGAAACTTCGATTGGGGTTTATCTCGTACCACGATATACACCTTGCTCGATCACCCATGCTTGATCACACACAAGCACCACCCAAACACATTATTCACAGTTACCAGTACTCCTTACTGATAATCTGTCCAAAGAACAACTAGTAAAACCCTCCTAGTCACCACGTGGTCTTCACCAAACACCAAGTGTTATGCTTGGTAGTGCCGATCTCTGCCCTTCCTAACCCTCTGTAACTAGTCCCCGCCTTGCAAACTCCAACCATGATCCGGTACTAGAGTTCCTTGCCTAAATCGCAGCAAACAACAAGCAAACATGAAGATCTACGAGAACCACTCCTTACCTCATATTAATATACAATAATATAAGGATAACAAGTACTCGAATCCTCTCAAGCACTAGCTGGACCATATGCACAGCCCTACTTAGCCTTGCCCCAATGCTACTCATTCATAAAGGAACTCAGTCGGATCACTCTTCTAAGAAGTAATCCTCACAACCACACATCCTTAGTCAAACTCTCCAATGAGAACAACTATTACATGAATTCAGATCAATCAAACATGAATCAAAATCATTAAATAAGGTGTGAAAAAGAGTACCTTGATCAAGCACCAAAGATCACTCGAAGTTCGAAGGTCCAATCCCTATTCCAAGAGATCGGCCATGGCAACTTCTACCATCTTCTTCCTCCTTGATCCGGCCCTCTTCTCGAACAATGGAGACATTGAAAACTCCCTGGCTCTCACGAATTTTTCTCCTTGTAATTCTCCCATGTGTGCAAGGCTCTGGCCTTCTTATAGTACCCAAAGATCCCCTACAGTTGTAAATCTCCACTTGACCACTAGGAAAGAAGTCAACTCCATGTCCAACTCTTCCCAACATCTTCTCCAAGTCAACCAGACCTAAGAAAAACCTTCCATGGTGTTCCTAACCTCCTTGGTAGAAGCCCATGGCTAGTGGAAGCAAGCCTTAGCCAAAACCATCCAAACCCTTCTAACCGATTTCACTTTAATTTCACTTAGGGTTAAAGTTTGACGCACTTGACAAACCCTGGTTCCAAACCAGCACCAACTCAACCATGACGTCTTCCCCATCATGTAAAAACCTAGTTCAAGTCATCTTTCATGTTCCTAGGACCCATGGTTGAGCCCCTAGGCTCAACAACTCAAGCCTAGGCCAAGGATCCCAAACCCTAGTACCCGATCTCACTTATGGGTAGGCTTTGCTCCGGGCTCCACCAAGACCCATGCTTAGCTCCAAATCCTACTCAACTTAGATATCCAAGTCCATCACTTCTTTGAAGTCATTCAAAACCTCCTCTTTGATGTCTTGACCATGTCCAAGTTCATCAACAAGGCCCATGAACACCAGCTAGCACACACACACAACACCTATCGGAAATCCTACTTGTACTAGGATTCCTAGTCCAACTACGAAACCTCGACTAAATCCCAGAACTCCAATGACTAAATCCCAAAACTCCAATTTTCAGCTCTCGATCACAACCTAGCACTCATGTAACAATTGTCTAGAACTCCAAGTAATGCTCCGTCACCCCTCTCGGTACTCCCAAGTTCAACATATCGGAATGCTCGATAATCTGCTCCTAGTTCTACAGGCAATTCCCATGCACTGCTACTAGTGCCTACTTCTTGACATGATTGATAATCACTCCTAGGAGTTCTCAGTAACTCCAACCAGCAACACTCGATCATGAGTGGTACTTGTAACCCGTACTTAACATCTTGAGGTTAATTTGGAAGCCGATGAATATAGCATACTCGGTCATCCCTAGGCAATGCTCGGTACACACTCCTTGTGACCCAATTAGTTGCCGTAGGTCAACCAACACCATCACTCGATATGCTTGATATCAGTAACCCTTGGTAATGCTCAATTCCACTCCTTGGAACCCGATAACACTCCTTGGCATGCCGACAACCTCCTAAAATCAATGCTTGGTTAACACTATAACTACAACATACATTAGTAAGTTGTAAGTATTTTCTACCACTAGGATAGAACCTACTACCCATTCATGGATAGAATATACCAAGGAACAACATACAAAACCTAGGTATCTGGACAGTCTATGAATCAAGACCAGAACACCTGCCATGACTAGCCGCATGGCCTGTCCAACTTTCCTTCCTTGCCTTGCCTCAGTCATTGCCACTGACAACTCAACCCACCATTCCTTTGTCATGGCTACATCGCCCACCTTACCGCCCATCCACCATATGCTGCACTGCCTTGCACTCTGATCGGCCGGCCACCACCACGACTATCTAGTCCCACTTTTCAATGTGACAGCCAGCTGCCCCACCTTTGTCATAGCCCTGCCAAGAACAAAATCCTGTGGTAAAAATTTATTTGTCACAGGAAATAAGTTATTTGCCATAGATAATGACTGATTTTCTATTAGTAGTATAAACTAAGAGATTTATTAGTATCACTCCTACCTAGCATTAATATATCTGCGTGGATCTAACCACATAATAAGACCACATGACTTTTTTTTTTGAATGGGTCATTCTCATTGTTTAATTCTTTTTGTGATCTAATGACTCATAGTACTTGAGTTGATATACTAATTTTTTCCATAAAATAAATACACTATATGCACACACAATAAATAGCATGACTGCAATAGGCAAAACTATAGAGTAGAGGAGTTTGAATTGGGGTCAATTATATCATATGGATAATGGCCTGGTGGACTTCATTTAATGATCTTTGTTATGCTTTTCTTCTAGAACAAGACCAAAGTGCATTTTCTCATTCTTAATCCAAATTGAGTAGGGTGTAACCAGTGTGGTTACAGTGCAGTCAAAGCATTTACCATTACCATTTACAAATTTTTTGACTATTAATTGTTATCGTATCATTTATTATTTTTTTGACTGTATGTTACTAACGAGTTTCAAGCGTTTTAGCTAATAGTAATCGGTTAACCTTTCTTAAATTTTGATTTAAACTAAAGGAGTCTTTTATCATCACAAAATTCTTATTAAAATTATAAATTTAGTATCACTTAGACCATAATTTAGATTAAACTAATTATTAAAATGATATAACAATATAAAATTTTAATTAAATATAGTAATAATATAACTTTTTATTTATATTGATCAATTTAATTATATTTTTATTTTCTAAAATAATTAAAATGGGAAATCAACAAAACGGTAGCGATGGAGACTTCTGCCACTCTTGTTTCAAAATAAAAATGGTGGGATTAAATTTACTACTTTTTACCATTTTTTATTTGGATAAAGGAATACTTAACCATTTTATTTCATTTTAATTGAAAATAGTCGATAAAATGGTAAATTGGTCAAGCACTTTAACCGTAAAGTGGAAGACAAAGAAGAGATTCATTGGTGAGAGTGGTGTTAACCAAGAGGTTGGTCGTATATCGTATATAATATTTTGTATCCATTATGTATAAATATGAAGTTGTATAAGTGTGTTGTAAAGAGTGTTGGGTTTATTTCACATTGATGTGTGAAGGGGAGTTGTTGGGTTTATTTTACGTCAGTCGTGAATGATGTTAGTGAGTTGTATATAGGCTAATGGGAAAGCCTTATATTTTGAGTTAACTTTTAGATTAAGAGAGACCTGTGACACCTATTGCAAATCCCTTTTAGGGGCCCAAAGGGCTCAAAATTGGTATCAGAGCCTGGTTGGGGGCCCAAAGGGCCCAAGAAGTGGTATCAGAGCCTAGTTTGCCTACACCAATTGTGGTTATCTTCTTCATGGGTTCCACTTGATAATTTAAATGGGAGTTTGCCAGGATAATTTAAATGGGAGTTTGTCAAGTGGGTGCCGTCTGATGAAGCTTAGATCATCAAACGATGATGAGCATCAGGATCACCCGATGTGTAAAAGGGAGTTGTTGGGTTTATCCTACATTGATGTGTGAAGGGGAGTTGTTGGGTTTATCCCACATCGGTCGTGGATGATATTGGTGAGTTATATATAGGCTAATGGGAAAGCGTTATTCATTGAGTTAACTTTTGGATTAAGAGAGGCCCGTGACACCTATTGCAAGTCCCTTTTGGGAGCCCAAAGGGCCTAATAGTGGTATTAGTGCCTGGTTGGGGCCCAAGAAAAAGTACAAATAAACTAAGTGTATGATTGAGTTCTTCACTGTGAGGTTTTGCAAAGAGGCTTCCTTCTCTCTTAGAGGAGGAAGATGTTTGTACTCATTATTTGTTATAGTGGACGGTTGTGGTTTATCCTCATATTTTGGAAGTTTTGCATTAAATTTGTGTCCTCTATTTTTTGTACTTTACTAATTTACTTTGTCATAACACAAAACATGGGAGTCTTGAGATTTTGTGTAGTAAATCCCAATAAGTGGTATCATAGCTTTATTTCGTGCGTTGTTTCATATAGATTTAGTTCATCAGATAGATCTTCAAGGAACTTGGTACGTTCAAGCTTGTTCATGTTTTATGAAAATGGCTAATGGACAGTGCTAGCAAAGCGTATTCTTTCTATGCAAGTAAGGGAGATATACTAAAAGTTCTAATTAGGGGAATTCCACATGAGTCGGGAAGAGAGATGTGTTAAGATATTTCCCTTCTCATATGAAGGTAGTTAGCAAGTGGTCGACAATGGTGCATCAAGTTCAACGGGTGTTAGACAAGTGGTACAATATCAAGATTTTCTTATGAGTTTCATATGGGTAGAAAAAAGGAGATTGTAGGGGTTGTATCTCTTTCCCCTGTGAGAGATACTAAAACTAATACTAATGTATTCTGCATGATTGGGGAGGGAGAACTATTGGAGTCCCTCATCATATGATTAATTTGACAAAGCGTACAACTACATATAAAGTCCTAAAAAGATAAAGTTACTCCAAGAGGTACGATAAATTCGAGAAGAATTATGGAAGATGAAGAAGTGATTCATTGGTGAGAGTGGTAGTTTGTCTTTGTATCCAAGAGGCTAGTCGTATCTCATATATAATATTTTGTATCCATTATGTATAAATATATACTTGTATATATGTATGTTCTAAAAAGTACAACTAAAATGAGTGTCTGATTTAGTGCTTCACTATGAGGTTTTGCAAAGAGGTTTCCCTCTCTCTCTTAAAGGAGGGAGTGTTACTCCTCACAAGTTATGGGTTTTCTCAATTAGAGTGTCTTCTCTAGTTAGAGATTAAGGTATTCACAATTGATGTGTATTCTAGTTGGAGATTGAGGGTTTCCTAATTGGATTGTGTTCCAGGTAGAGATTCTGAGTTTCCCGATTAAAGTTTGTTATATAGTTGGAGATTATGATCATTCCTAATTGAATGTGTTTCAATTTGGAGATTGTTAATTCCATCTGATGAAGAACATTGTCAGATGATGAGATGATGTTCCCGATTTGTTTGATATAAAAGGGAGAAGGAAAATAAGGATGAGATGATGTTCCCGATTTGTCTGATATAAAAGGGAGAAGGAAAATAAGGATGAGATGATGTTCCTGGTTTGCCTGATATAAAAGGGATAAGGAAAATAAGGTTTTCTTATTCCTTATATTTCACCGTTATTTAGTGAAGATTTTGTTATATGCTAAGAGTGTGTTGTGTACTATTAATGAAGATGTTTGTACCTATTATTTATAATAATGAACAATTGTAGTTTATCCTCATATTTTGGAGGTTTTACTGTAAATTTGTATGTCCTCTATTTTTTGTACTTTATTGATTTACATTGTCATGACACACAACATATGAGTTTTGAGAAAGATTTTATCTATTAAATCCCAACATTTAACACTAGAAATTTATATATAGCCTAGCCACATGGAACCATTTAAGATTTATTTAATGTTAAGCAAATTTTAAGAGATTGCTTAATACGAACCTGTGTAAATATATACACCCATAACACTCATCTAATAAACTTACCTGGTTGTTACTTTTTGAAACTAAACAAAGATATTTTCATAATTCAACCATATTCTTTATAATTTAAAAGTTGAAACTAATTTTTTTAATTTATTAATGTAACATTTTAAAAATGCATCTCACATTTAATATTTATTGAGATGAGATGTAATATATTAGTGAATTTGAATTTATGACTTATTAATTATTTTTTAAGAGACGACTAATTTCATCAATTTAAACTAATTAAATATGATTGTTAAAGTTAATAAATGACTTCACGTAGGAACAAACGCAAGACATTTTGTATTGAAAATAAATCAAGGCAATTTAATATATTCCTTTGAGCAAAATATCTTGAACGGGCTATGAACCTACATCTTTTTGCACCAATACCAAGTAAATTTATATAGTCTGGCTATTAATTGTAAATGTTCAAACACTTAATTAGAAAGAGAATTACTTGATATTCAATTAACAAATATAAATTCACTAAAATGATCAAATTTATGGGACGTGATAACCCATTTATAATACTCGGTAGGGTCATTAATTATATGATGCCATATCATTGATCTAAGCTGGTTTGAGTCTAAATTTGACCAATTAATCAAGGTGACATCTTTGGCCATAGAAGGCAATTACGTTGGCCATTCTGACTTGCCCATTGGTCTATTTTTAAATAGAACATGAATGTAGTTTATTGATGAGATTCCACTGCGTTCTTTTGCTAATGCAATGTCAGATATAACATGGCCAACGTAATCGCGTTCTATGGCCAATGATGTCACCTTGATTAATTTGTCAAATTTAAACTCAAACCAGCTGAGATCAATGATATGGCATCATATAATTAATGACCTTACCGAGTATATATATATATATATATATATATATGAGAGAATAAAAAAGAAAAACTGTTGTAGTTAGCCCTTTCATCCAAGGGTAGTGAAGGAATTCTAGAACAGATAATTTTCTGTTCTACAAAATATGAACAGGTTTTCCCTCGCTAAAAAACTAAAGTCGCCCAACAACTGCACTCGAAGTGATGAATGGGGAGCGTAAATCCACTATGCCATAGGTTAAGAGTAGATCGGCTATTGAACGACACTCCAGGATGTTGTTACTTTGGTTTACTTTGAAAAAAATCTTACTAATATAATAATGGTTTTTGTTGGACCCAATTTGAATCTTCATATCAATCCAGGGTGGCCTTGTGGTTGGGAATTCACTATTCTTTATTTATTGTTCTTATAATTTTTTATCACCTTTAAAATATTTTATTTTTGATTGCTTTGATTTCAACGTCTTGGTTCATCCCCTTTTGCTCTTCAAATGCTGAAAAGAACTCTACCAATATATCCAAAATGTCGAAAAATAGTTTCACGTCAACCTAAGGTTGGGATGGTAGTTAAAAAAAATTCAATTAAAGGTAATGTACGATGAGTTACATAAATTGGCCATGCGGTAAGCCACAGGTAGATGGGTATAGTTGTGGGTTTGGCCCGAATACGGACATAGGCAAAAGTCGGACCACCAAAAGTTATATCCGACCAAGACCAGATGGACTCCGTCTTTAATAAACGACCCGACAGACCCATGGGGTGCAATGCTGACGGCCACTATGCACAGCGATGGTGGCGGCAGCAGTTTTGGTTGGGCGCGGCCACCCAAATCGAGAGGCCTGGTGGACAGGAGTTTAGCCTCGGGTAGTCCAGTGGCCAAAAATGACGCCAGGTTTAATTTTAAACTCTTAGATGGTACTATTTTAATAAGTTGTATTTCATGTTGATAATCAAATTACCTAAAAATCAAAATTTTATTTTTTACACAAAACGTTAAGTTTAAAGTAGAGTCAAATCAAATCAATTTCAGCTCATAAGAGTCCACGGTTATTTTATTTATATTTAAATTATTAAAATAACTTTTAAAATTAAAGAAAACAGCTCTGGAAATATCTTTCTGAATAAAAATTTATAAATATATAATGATATATAAAATAGAAGACAAATAATTCTTGATTAGAATTTAATTATTTTTTAAGCTACACTCACTTTTTTGCCGGAGAGATTTATCTAAAAAGTATGATGCATCTAATTAAGATAAAGTCAGAGTTTACGTCGTTTTGCCGTTGTAACGACTAATCTCAATGAATATGATCTAACGCAAATTAAACATATATTGATAAAATAAATCGTGAAAAGTTTTTCTTTTTCGTATAGAAGTGTCACCGAGTTTTGGTGGAACTCTGACATTAAAATAATTAAAAAAATTTTAGTGGAAATATTTCATTATAAGACAGCTTGAAAAAAATAATTTGATAATTACCAAAGTGCCTAATATATTTGACTATTAGTTTATTAGGTTAGATAAAAATCATGTTCACTTTTTTCTTTTTGTGGGGTAACAGGTGTCAAACAAGAAGCCGCAATGAAGCACTTTTAGGGGCCCTTCCTTTTCATATACATGTAATAATCTTTTCCACCATGTCATGGTGGACAATTTGGCCAACACATGAGATATTATAAATGGTCTAAATGCAGATGCCTTGCGAGAGATAATGGTTGAAAAAGGAATTGAAAAAATTTATGTACTTACTTTTTTTGGCCGTGATTAATTTTGATTTTAGGTTAACATTGATATCAAATTTTTGTTGGCCTACATTTCTTAACATATATTAACAGAAAAACGTGTGTTATTCCTCATTATTTATATTCTTGATATAAATTATTCTTCATTAATAATTCTAATAAAGGCTCTCTTCATTAATCTTAAGGAAATTTTTTAATAATATTAATTATGTTTAATGTTTTGCTTAAATTTGCACTTAAACCTAGTTAAGTAATCTAAGCATAAAAAAGACGAAAAATATAAAATAAAAAGCGAAATTCTTTATGCACCCCCCAAATTTTCTCCATCTTCTCTAATCTCAAATTTAATTAGTTTAAAAAAATTACCATCTAAGCATAATTACTGTGACTAATTTAATAAATTAATAAATTTTTACCCTATAAAAATGAAGAAAATTTTAGTAGTGTGTATAATATTATATTGCTTAATAAAAAAAATAAAACTTTTAATTTTTAAGGGTAGAAAATTGAGCTTTCGGCCGCCATTAATGGCCAGGGTCCCTATCACACCAACTTGGTGGAGGCCAGTTCAAGCCTTCTCGTTCTCCCTCCGTCATCACCCTAGTCTGAACACAACCCTAGTCCCAAGTTGACAACTGCTCTATCACGAGATAAGATGCAGCTGTCCACGCCTTAAAATAAGCTTTTACCTCCCTCGCTCCTTCTCTTTGGCCACCACCACCGCCTCCCGCTTCTTTCCTGGGAACCACAAATCTCTATTTTTTGGCTTCCTAGGTGCTGCCTGCTTCCCTGATACCCAGCTGGTTTTTTCGATTCAGAGGATTTGGCCACTTGGGTGGTTGGTCTTTTCAAGTTTCTTTAAACTTTCGACTACGTGGAAGTGGAACCACCCTTCTTTGCTGAGGAGAAAGGCGGATTGTTTTCGTTACAAGATCTGCCTTTTGGAAGGTATGAATCACGGATGTCGCTTTTGATATTGGGGTGTTTACTTGAACATCTTGGTTTGTTACATTGAGCAAGGGCTTTTGCACTTTGCAGGCTTCTAACAGAATCTGGAGGCTGGTTTTCTTCCTATGGGGAGTTGTTTGAGTGTTAGGGTCAAGGCCGAGAGCCCCTTGCATACTGCATCTGGTACAAGGAAGCTTACAATTCCAGCATGTCGAGGGTTTTTCCTACGATTGTCTTTCTTTCACTTGTGCATTTGTTCTCGTGTCATGTACGAAATGGAATTTTTTCCCTGGGCCGAAGTAAATCGTCTGAAGTTCACATGTCTGAAGTTCATGTCTGGTAGGATTTTCTTCACCAAGGTCGACGATGGCCTCTTTCCCCTTAGTTTCTTGCTTGTTCCCCTGCTTGGCTGGTGCCATGGAGGAGACGATTGGCCTGGAATCTGAAGGGAGTTGGAGAAATGGTTGAGATGATGGAGGATGGGACAGTGGTTAAACCCTGCTCCCAGGAAGATCTCCCTAGAAAATAGGAAGAAGAACAAAGAACAAAGATAAGAAGAAAACAAAGATTTAATTCATCAAAAGTCATCCCTTTACCATCAGTCTCTCCCCCTTATATAGCCACACTTCCTAGTTTTCCCCATTACAATTTATTCTCATTATTCACCTCGAATTCATCCTTACAATTTATTCTCATTATTCACCTCGAATTCATGGATTTCGCAATGCCCCGTAACGTCCTTTCGTTCTACTCACTTTATTCATACCAATGTCTGATATTCTTGTAGCTAGAGATCAATTTTAAAGATCCTTAAACATATTTTGTTTACTTCGTAACATGGTTTTGATGTATGTATTTTGGGTTCAGAGTTCATCAATGTTGTGAGTTGTGACCTCTCGTCCGTGGCTTACCTGTGTCTGCTTTATTTTTCATAAATTACAGTTATCTATCATATATGTTGTGTTTCAGAATCTAGACATAGACGAACTTCAGCATTATGCTTGTTTTCTATGTCTTTGAAGTAACTACATTTTGTCTGGAAATGTATTTGGTTTCTATAGAGAAATGGCCAGTGTGTGGGAAATCAAGTTGTGGGCATTGTGCTGGTAATTAATGAGACATGTACAACTAGAAATTTGATAGTGACAATCCTACTATGCCATATATGATATCAAATTTCCTATTCTTAGTTTTATCCGAGGGTGATATTTGTCTGTTTTGTTGTTTAGGGTTTGATTCAAGCCGCGCAAGTAGAGACGGGAATGTTCTAAGCAGCACTAGTAGCAAGGTGTCTGCGGCCTCTGTGCCTCCCACCCCTCGAAGTGAAGGGGAGATCTTACAGTCATCTAATCTGAAGGTCTTTAGCTATAGTGACTTAAGGAGTGCGACTAGGAATTTCCGACCAGACAGTGTGGTGGGAGAGGGAGGATTTGGTTCTGTTTTCAAGGGATGGATTGACGAGAATTCCTTTACTGCTGCCAGACCGGGCACTGGCATGTTGATTGCTGTGAAACGCCTCAACCAAGAAGGTTTCCAAGGGCATAAGGAGTGGCTGGTAATTGTTCTTTCAGTTCCTTCTTAAAATATTGGTAGTTTCCGCTTCAGGAAATTTCATTATCTTCCCTCATTCTATTTAACATGATTTGATTCAACTTTTCTTTATTTGGGCTGTATCTAACAACAAATTTCACTCAAAGACAAAAAAGCTGTGTTCCAGAATTATAGTGAAGTATTGTAGAACATGCCGGTTTGGACTTCTAAATTGATTAAAGACCCCGTCAAGTGATAATATGTTGTGATTAGGCTAATTTGTCCTTATAATTTCTAGGCAGAAGTCAATTTCCTTGGACAATTTTGTCATCCCAACCTAGTGAAACTGGTGGGTTACTGTTTGGAAGATGAGCAGCGACTTTTAGCGTATGAATATATGCCCCGGGGAAGCCTTGAAAATCATCTCTTTCGAAGTAAGTTTCAATGTATGTTTTAGTAACTCTTTCTTTGGCATTTGTGTCTTGGGTTTGTTTTGGATTTCTCTCTGGCAATCTGCTAGTTTTATGATCTCCTATTTACATCATATAACTTTACATTGATGTAGGAGGTTCCTACTTCCATCCTTTATCATGGAGCCTGAGAATGAAGGTAGCTCTTGGTGCTGCGAGAGGACTTGCATTTCTTCATAGCAATGAAGCTAAAGTTATATATCGGGATTTTAAAACTTCTAATGTGCTCCTTGACTCAGTAAGACCCTGAATGGCATTTCATAATGGTTTTTTATTACTATTGTTTTGGATTCATCTCTTCTTCTCATTTCTAACGCAATTAATGTATCAGTTTTAAATTTGCTCTCCTTTGTGTCATCTGTAGAACTATAATGCAAAGCTTTCAGATTTTGGGTTAGCAAAAGATGGTCCCACTGGTGACAAAAGCCATGTGTCAACTAGAGTCATGGGAACTTATGGATATGCTGATCCTGAGTATCTCACAACGGGTATTTCCTATGTCTGAGTCCACTCTTTATGAATCTGAAATTCGATTTTATGGACAGAGTTGATATTGTGAGAAACTTTGTTATGTTGTCCTGTAACGTTGGCAAGCATTCTTTTCTGGCAAATGATTTTTTTTTTCCTGGACATGACATGTCTGATTTATCCAGGACACTTGACTACCAAGAGTGATGTTTATAGTTTTGGAGTCGTCCTGCTGGAGATGATTTCAGGCCGACGAGCAGTGGATAAGAATCGACCTCGCGGAGAGCATAATCTAGTAGAGTGGGCTAGGCCGTACCTGGCTCACAAGCGCAAAATATATCGTGTCATAGACAATCGCCTCGAAGGTCAATACTCACTAAGTGGAGCTCAGAAAACTGCCCTTTTGGCTCTTCAATGCCTATCACCAGAAGCCAGGTACAGGCCCACCATGAATGATGTGGTTGCTGCTTTAGAGCAGATTCAAGGCTCCAAAGACATGGCAAGAAACACACGGGATGAAGTAAATGGGAGAATGCATCATGCTGTAAACGGTAGTAGTGGGAGTAGTGGACAGAGGTTTAGAAGTTCAGGTGGAGATAATTCTGAAGTAGCTTATCCTAGACCATCTGCTTCACCACCTTATACTTGAACACGACGAGATATCCATTTCTCTATGGTTGATTTGGCTGAGCTACCACGTGTATGGTTGTTGTACAGTGATATGGGATACATGTATATTGAGCAATGGATAAGAAGTGTCTGGAAGTGAAATTAATGGAAGCGTGGTGTACTTTGAATTTTGTACTTGTACAAGTAGCTGCTCCTAGGCTTGAAAGGAAAAGTAGCTGCTCCTAGTCCTTTTTGCTTTCTTTTGATATTGAGGTCTACTTCTCTAATGGCATATTTTCTGCTTGACTTCTCTCTGCATGGGTTCATGTTGTTATCGTTGCCTTCTAACGTGTAGCATTTATATTTTTTTCATCTGGACCTTGCGCATTCTTTAGAAATTTTCCGCGTGTAGCTTTCTGTTTTGGTGTTATTCATTAGGACTCACGCTTTTGTGGCGATTTGTGGAGGGTATTTTAAAAAAATTTTCAATGCAACTTGCATTGATTGCGTGAAAAAGTATGCTTTGTTCATAGTCAAAAGTTAATTAGTTAGGTCTGGCATAAAAATAGTATAAATAAAAAAATTATATAAAATAAAAATATAATAAAATAAATTGACATATAAATTTAAAAAATGTCAGTTACATGTTTGAATATAATGAAAAATAAGACTAAATAAAAAATATTTTTCTTAAGTGTTTCAAAAATTTCCCTCAATTTTGTTTGTTTTTTATAAGAAAATATTAATTTATAATTTTTTTATATAAAATTATTTTAACCAAAATAAAATTTTCTTTGAGTAACTTTTCACATCCAGATAAAATAATATTGAACCCCTAAAATTTTCATTTCTTTCCTATAATTTCAAGAAAACCAAACATGCCCTTCTCTTAAAATCAGAGATAATTAGGTTGTAATTGGCTTTGCATACTATTTTGCGAGCCATGAAATTGATGGATTTAGGAAGAGGAAGTTTATACCCACTTGAAGGCAGCTATGTGCGGGCTTATACATTGTGGGCCCATACTATTTTTTTTAAAATAACAAACTAGTTAAAGACATGGTACATTTAAAATTTATTAATAATATATGTTACTAAATTAAATTGGAAAGCAAATTCTATTTTGTAGAATACATTAATTACATAAAAAATATTTCAAAATTATCTTTATGTTAAAAATAGGTCATTCTTAAGGAAGTTGGTATTAATAAGTAAAAGATTCTTGTTTGAGTGAATTTTAATATTTAAAGATATTTTTTCTTTTTTAATTTTTGGTTTAGATAGAATTATACCTTGAGGTTTCTTAATAATAAATAATGAAAATAAATAAATAAATAAATAAAATTACATTGGTTATATAATTTACAATACTACAAAAGTTACCATTATAAATAAATTAATATCAATTTTATTATTTCACATAATTTATTTTATAAAAAAGTTACTAATTTTGAAAAATTATAATATCATTGTCAATTTTATATGGGGCATAATATAAGTTCTAGGGTACATGTAAAACCCTAATTTCGACTTAGAGAATACCACTAGTAGTTTTTCCTAGTTCGGATCAACTTTGAGTCAGTTTAATTAGCCAAATTTTAATTTTCACTTTTAGATTATGAATATAGGGCCCAAATTGTTGTATGAATATGTTATTGAGGCTGAGTATGTCCCAATAGATAGATGATATCATTTGTTATCTTACAACAATGCATGAGTTATTAAAGCATACACAAGGTATATGAGTTTTAGGGAGAGAGTTAGTTCGAACACGTAGGGGTATATTTAGGTCATTGACTATTTATTATCTATTTGGGTTTTTTAGGGTGTCACTTTTGCATGTGTTATAGGGATTTTTTGTTATTAGATAGTGTCAATGAGCCCTATCTTGATTCGACTTTTAGATTTTTATACCATAGAGCCA
This sequence comes from Piper betle, assembly GCA_033002965.1. NCBI lineage: Eukaryota > Viridiplantae > Streptophyta > Magnoliopsida > Piperales > Piperaceae > Piper > Piper betle. The sequence goes on from JAURVB010004830.1 coordinate 20,627, forward strand.
ATGTTTGGGAAGGAATAGTTTCGAGTATGACAATCATCAAAAAGTGGGAGACTGTTAGGATCTTATTTTGATGATTATCATCCTAGCTTTATTGGAAATAAGTTATAACAAATACATGATCATGTTGGAGTTGCTAAGAGCTAGAAATGTGTATATTACTCTTTCTCTTATAATGTTTTGCTTATTAAGATGACTTGGGGGAAAAATTAATGTGTAATGGGTACATGTCTAAGGGGAGTGTGCTCATATGTAGGGGGAGTAATGAGTGCTTAAATTATAGTCATTTCATGGACTTAAAATTATAATGAACAATTAATAAGAATGACTAACTTATATAGCATTGCCAATTCTTCATTAGCCATTGGTTGCATGACATAAACATCATTAGCATAAGCATTTTATGACATGAGACCTTATATTGTTTATAGGATTAACAATCGTGTAGGTATAAAACAATGAAGCTACATGGACTACAAGGCTAGTCCTTGAAGACTTAAAAAGTTAAAGATCTACATGACAAGATCGAGGAATGTTTCGTTAAGATTGTCATTGAGTGGGCTCACTATACATTAGAGTCGCCTTCATCACACAACGTTTTGATAGATGTGTTAAAACCTTGTATTAATGAAACAAAATTGCAAGCTCTCTAGGCACAACCATTGTAGTCCATACACCATCAAAAGAATGAAGATCATGAAGAATTGAAGAGAAGAAAAAGACCATGCTACTCTCCAAAGATTGAAGATTGAAGAATATAATGAAGTGTTGAAGTGGAGGACATTTCGGCCAACGTTTGTCAAGACTTCAGCAACTGAAGCTTGGAGGTACAGAGTAAGGAGAAAGGTGTTTCAGCCTTCGATTGACCTTCGGTCATGCGTTGACAAATGAAGACTTTGGGCTTGGTGAGAAGTCTTGTAGTGTTTGACTTTGGTGACCCTGCGGTCAAGGGGTTCGGCAACTAAAGTAAAAAGACATGAATATGAAGCCATGAAACGTCAGAGTTCGACAAGTGCTTGGTTGCATGTTCGGTTACCGTTGGTGATGTTCGACAAAACTTTGGAAACCGATCATGGGCTTTAGAATCTCATAATAGATTAGTGAAGTTTAAGAAGATGGCTTGATATACATTTTGTTGAGGGTTCGGCAACCAAGGATGGGAGTGAGAAACCCAGGATCAAAGTGGCATAGAGAATCAAAAGTTGAGGAGACTTAGGTCATGCTTTGGTCATGCATTTGGTAACCAAAGTTGATGTGGTTAGTTTTCAGTAAATTTTTGGTTGATCATTCAACAACTGATCGTTCTAGAAAAGTTGTCAAAACTAGCCATTGGAAAAATAAAAGAGGAGATTCAAATCTCAACGGCTCATATTTTGGAAGAAACTTGGAAAACCTATAAATAGAGCCTTGGGGAGTAGATTTTGTGTTAAGCCTTTAACTTGTACATTTCAAATGCATTTGAAGTTTTGATGATGAAACATTGTTCAAGTTGATTGCATGATAATTCACTTTAAGAAATGGTTCTGATGAATTAGAGCAATGTTATTAAACATTCAATTTTGTTTGGAGTAATTTAAAAATGTTATAGCATTTCAAATTAATAATGGACTTGAACATAAAAAGCTTTTTAGACATGGACATGATCTCGGTCAAGGTATTATACACTCAAACTTGGACAAAGGTTGGAAGCCTTGGTAGACTTCTTGAAGACTAGAAAGTCAAGTGGAATCTAAAGCTTGGAATGTGTTGAGCAAGTTCGAATTTAAACTTGAGGGGGGAAATTATATTGAAGTTTTGAGGTGCCTCAATATTAATTACTCAAGCTGTTGGATGGCGCATCAAAGAAGAGCTATATAAGGAGCTTGGTGCAAGAGCAACAAGCTACCCATTATTCGAATATTCAAATGTATTTGAAGTGTGCTAAAGTGGGAATTAAGTTCAAAAAATGGTTGAGAACTTCATTGAGTGGAAACAAGCTTTCAGATAAAGCTTCATTCTTAAACCTAAGGGCTTCAAGAGATCGGGCAATGCTTGATGTATTTTATATCTCTTGTGTTGTTAATATCTTGTTGATCTTGAAAGGAATATTTGTAAACTAATCGGTTGCGATTAGTGCATAAGAGTGGTGTGTGCTTACACTAGGGGCTCTATACACTTTGGCTGTGAAGTAAGGTGTAGTATTGTAATTGTAAATGCCAAGTTTGGCTTGTGAAGTTGAGCTAGAGGTCAAGGGGGGAAGGACAAGTGTGCCTCGTAAAGCCTGCTCGTGGTTGAGTGCATTGAAGGACAAGTGGCTTGTGAAGCACTTGGGTCTTGCTTTGTAAAGGATAAGTGATTGTACACTTAGGTTGTAACACCCTTTCGGTTTGACCATAGTGAAATATAGAAGCCCTACCCAACTGTAGGATAAGGTGGTATAGAAGAGAGGATGTAATAGTTGGGAACCTTTTTAAAAATCTATGTTTGATCCATGTCCTTACTATTTTATGCTTTAATTGGTTTCAGATTATATAAAAATTATTGCAATTTGTTTCACTAATCTTGTTCATAAATACTTGTTGTGATTATTTGTATATAGTCACTTATGTTCATTTCGTATCTCCATAGGACAAGATTCTTGAGTTATCATTTTTCGGTATTAACTTATTATTTATATGTTTTAGTTTTCCGCTGCTTACATAAAAGTTCTTTTCATTTTTGAAAGTTTGGATGATGGAATGAACCCTTAGACTGTCTTGGTGTGAATTAGAAAGCTCAAGCTTTTGTTTGGATTAGTTTAATCTATTAGCTTGTATTCTTAGGTGTTTCATTGTGTAACTAAGGATAGATCTTGTATTTGAGGCATTTGTACAAGGTACTTGAGCTGTTTTGTAAACTCTTTAAGCGTGGGGTGTGTGTGTGTGAGTATCTTGCTTAGTGTAGGATGTTGCTCCGAGAGGAGACTCCCTTGGCTCAAGGTGAGAGCTTGCCAAAGGAGTGTAGCTTCAAGGTAGTGGTTGCTCGAAGGGTATTTGGAATTGGTTGCAAGAGTTCTTGCACTTTGGAGGTGCTTGAGAATGAAGGCTCTTATCTCACACAGTTCCTTGGCATTTTGTGTCGAGGAAAGAAGGCTCTTTGAAAGCTCCAAGGGTGTTGGAGTGCGAGCCTCCTTGGCTCTTGTGGGTGTGCATGGGAAATAAGTTTTTTAAGAGTCCTTAACACTTAGTGCATGTGAAGAAGATCTTAGTTTGTTTGTAATTTATATAAGTTGGTCATCATAGTGAAGCTATGAAGCTTTACCCAACTAAAGAACTTGATAGGCTAGAAAAGAGGACATACCAATTGAAAACCTCTTAGAAAATTATGTGTCTCTCTTCTCCTTCCCCTTGTGTGATCGTGTTTTAATTTGAATACACTGATTTTAAGCACACTTCACTTAGATTCTTTGAGCTTGATGTACTCGTGTAGGAAGCTAAGTGAATCAAACTCAAAGCCACTTTGTAACTTGTATGGTTTGACAAGTTCCCTAATACATGTAGCATGTAGAATTGATCTTATATTGCCTCACACACTCCACTAATTAAATTGGGTTCATATTTGTACAAATTGTTTTGCTCATCTTCTACTTGTGCCTATTGCTCATTCACTTTACTTACTTTGATTATCAATTTGTGATTATCCTTTTATTGTGCTTAAATAACTTTTGCTGTTCATTGCCCCGTGTGATCTTTATAAGGTTCCTAAGAATTGTGAAAATCTTATTATTTGTGCTAAGTATTTGTAGTTAACTTTCTTCTACGTTAAGTGAGCACCTTCATATATGATCAAGATTAAGGTTACGAGTTCGATTTAGTTTTATCACCTCAAGTTTTGTCTAGAGCCTTTGTTTGGCTTTGTATCTAAGTTTGATTTTTGATGGTGTAGATCCCTACTTCTTTTATATATATATATATATATATATATATATATATATAGAATGGTTTTCAGGTGTAGAAAGCATTTTCTACGCCTGTTGCATCTGGGCTGCTGAATCCAGCGGCCTAGATTCACCTTCCCAAACTCCATGCCATCAGCCTGCCCGTTTGCCCGTTTGTCACGTCCGACTGCTCGATCGCCCGTCGTCCACCCGCCCGATCAACTCCCTTGCCGCCACCCGCCGCCGCGGCCCCCCGCCACCGCCCTCCGTCGCGGCCCCCCGGTCGCCCCAAGCCGTCGCGGCTCCCTGTCACCGCCCTCCGTCGCGGCCGCCCCCTGGGTCGCCCCAAGCCGGCTGGATGAGGTCGTTGAAGGGGCGGAGGGCTGATGGGCGACCTCACCCAGCCCAATCCGCCTCGCCCCCCGCCGCCTGACGGCTCCCTCACGGCCACTCGCCCGAACTGCCCGACCGCTCGCCCGTCTGCCCGCCGCCTGATCGCCGAACCAGCTCCCTCGCCGCCACCCGCCGCCACAGCCCCCTCACCCGCCGCCCCGTTCGACGACCTCACCTCGGCCCCCGCCACCGCCCTCCGTCACGCCCTCCCTCCCGCCTCAAGCCGCTTGGACGGCGGCTTGGGGCAGGAGGTGAGGTCGTCGAACGAGGCGGCGGGTGAGGGGGCTGCGGCGAGGGAGCTGGTTCGGCGATCGGGCGGCAGGCAGACAGGCAAGCGGTCGGGCGGTTCGGATGTGGGCAAGTGGCAAGCGGGCGGGCTGGTGGCGTGAGGTCTAGGAGGGTGAATCTGGGCCGCTGGATCAAAATCCAGCGGACCAGATGTAATTTTGTAACGGTTGCCGGAAAACTTTTTTTCATATATATATATATATATATATATATATATAAATATAAATGGAAAAAAAGTCTTAAATGTGCTTCAGTTTTATCGTAGCCGTTGGATAAAATCCAACGGCTGGAGGAAGTGTGGGAACTAGATCGGGGCAAAGTTTTGGGAGGTGATCCATGGCGAGCACGGCATCGACCCCACCGGCAAGTACTCCGGTGACTCTGACATCCAACTCGAGCGCATCAATGTCTACTACAGCGAGGCCAATGGCGGCCGCTACGTCCTCATGGATCTAGAGCCCAGCACCATGGACTCCGTCCGCTCCGGCCCCTTCGGCCACATCTTCTGCCCCGACAACTTTGTCTTTGGCCAGTCAAGCGCCGGGAAGAACTGGGCCAAGGGCCACTACACCGAGGGCGCCGAGCTTATCGACTCTGTTCTTGACGTCGTTCACAAGGAGGCCGAGAACTGTGACTGCTCCAAGGTTTATATCCCTCGATCTAAGAAGATTTTTTTTGTGGGGGACAGAGTTTATGTGAAACTGTCTTTTTGGTGTATTTTTGTGCCGAATTGGTTTGGGGTTTGGTATGTTTGAACATGTGGTTTGTAGAATGTAGATGGTGTTTGTGGATTAATGGTAATGCTATTGTTTCTTTACTTGCCAGTGGTTTCGTAAAATTGAACTACTAAACTGTTTGGAATAGTGCTGGCCTCATGTGATTATGGTTGCTTCAATTAGGTTTTGGCTATTTCATCTTCCAGTCATTAGAAATATTTGCTACTAGATTCTTCTCTTTGATAGAAATATGTTGGGAATGAATTAGCAATTGTATGATTATTATTTTTCATGCATTTATTTTGCCAGATCCATGTGTGTATTAAACTGCTTTGTCATAGCAGATAAAGTTATATATTGCTAAACTGTGGAATCTTTGTACAATGCATTGGCTTTCTCTTAAATTTCGGTTGCTCCTTACTTCTGTTGATCCACTCTAATTTTGACTACTTTTATGTTTCTATTTTCTTAAATATAGGAATTTGTTGTTTGTTGAATGGTTGGGAATGTTAATTTTGTAGCCTATTGGGTAAGGTAATGCATGAATTGGTTATCTCTTTGTTTTTCCATCTGAATAGAAATCTGTTTTTTTTAGATTTAGTCTAAAAAAGTTGTTACAAATGTATCAAAATGTTTCTTCGCAAGTTTCAAGCGGTATTTTAAAGGCGCAGATTGTGATATACCTAGATAAACTTACTTGTATGGGTACTAGGTTATGAGCTTGGTACCTTTATGAATGGGTCGCTTTATGTACATACATCATTCAGCTTGTTGCATTGTTGCTTTTCGTTCTCTTAATTATTAATATTATCATTCAGCTGACAAGTGCGACATTGCCGACCTCAAGGAGGCTTGCCATGATAGCCTGTTGGAGGACATTGATGCCAATTGCCAAGAATGTTTTGGAGAGGCTCCGGACTGCCCCCAGTTGAAGAGCAGCTGCTTGAAGTATTTGGTGAGGTTTGCCAAGGTTTTTGAGCAAACAGAACTGCTATCAATGTTATATGATGTAAAAATTGATTGCAGATGTACAAGATTTGTTTCTTGGTAGGTTGAATCCATTGTTTTGATAATTTCATTGATTGTTCAACATTGTAGCAAGTGTGTGTATATATATCTGTGTCAAAACTGCTGTTTGAATGTATGCGAGAGTGGAATTATCGTGAATGAAACTGAGATGCTACTTCTATTTATGTAGAAAATAATGTTGTTTTTATTTATAAACTTGGTTTTGATCTTCATCTTAAATTTTTATCAAATATTGACTAAATATGATCTTAATGGATTTGGCCACTATCCCTCAAGAATTTTTTATGTGCTCTACCAATTTTGAACTAAAGACCTACAACAATTTTTTTTGTTTCAGCAAACTAAAGTCATCAGATTCTAATTCTGATCACCCTGAATAGGAATCATTTTTTCAATACACAGCAAAATGACGTGTGATGATTTTTTTCTAGAAGCCCTACACAAACCAGGTTTAAGACAACACACAATACCATGCAGTTATGCAGTAACCGAACTTTGAGGTTACAAAAACCAGGTTTGAGATAGAACTCAGGAGTGTTTCCATTTTTCCTGCCCTAGAAGCTGCAGAAGTTGCATTGGTACCGGGCTGAGCAGGGCAAGTAAACAAGTAGTTGTTACCATTCTCCTGTTGTAAGAGTGCTTTTGTGTGTGAGCTCATTTGAATGTACATTAAGGGAATCAAGACCACCTGCTCATCCATAAATTATTACAAAGAATTATTCAAATCTGCACACAGCACTACATCATTCTCTTCTAGAAATGAGACGTAAACAAGTAGTTGGGCTGTACAAAATGAAAGCTGAAATTCGAATCATGTGTGAAGGCAGACAACAGAAACTACGGCATGTATGCCCACATACATATATCATGGCAGAAAAAACATGCAAGAAGGTATTAGAAGTTCGGAAACAATATGACATGCAAATGCATTCTGCACCAATCATTTTCTTGGAAAGAAATAGACTACATTTTTGATCGAACAGTCAATGTTAGCATCTATGGCCTTAGTTTATATACCCGTTGAGAAACCAAAACAATCAAAAGTACCTGATGAGAACGCTGATCTGATGATATCCCCGCACCAACAGTATGAAATTAAATGAATATCCACATTTAGCTCTACTTTCCTTACAACAACTTGCTGAAAAAAATTCATGCAGCCATTCTGAAGTACCAAATGCTCGCCCGCACGCTTCACATCCTCCAAACCCAAGCCCTTCAAAGCTCCCAATTCAATCACACGAGAATTTGCCTGCTTCTCAAAATTGAAACTTGCTCAAGAGCTTTGCATAGACCTTGATAGTTGAAACTTTCCACTACAACCACCAAAAAGGACAGAATAAGTGGTCTGCTTAAACTGTGAGTTCATACATCTTTCTGACCTCAAATATCTCAGATGAGTAATTATCTATCCATTTTCTGTAAAGGTGACCCGTATCATCTGGATCTAGAAATTTATGCATTTCCCGCCTCACCCCAGTTCCAGTGCTCAGCACAAACTAAAATGTTCACAGATTTCAGCAAACAAAAATCACAAGGAGAAACGCAGGTTTTAATGAGTGTTGCATATGACTCACTTCAAATAACAATCAAGAACTTTTGCTCTTCACCCTGTACCCCGACATGTTAATAAAAATCAGATACCCAAACACAAGCTGTTGTGGCCACAAGAACGAATTTCCAATTACAAAACCCATAAAACTTGCCTGAACATTTGTCTCTCCAGCGAGGCCCATGAGTTTGGCCAAACCTGCCTGCTGAAGGAAGCAATAGACAGTCATTCAAGTTGTCGTCAAGCATGTTGTGTGTATACATCATGAACGACATAGCTAAAAATAAAAAGATGAAGCCAATGGAAACGAAAGCGATAATCACAAAAGTCTACAGCTGATCAATAGATAACGCCCAAATACTTTTCAAAGTTTCATCTTCCTAATCCAAATACTTTTCAAACTTTTCAAAATTTCAAGCACAGCCATTCTCACCACCAAATAAACAAAAAAACACCAAACATGAAACTCGAAAAGGATTTCTATATTCTGCTCCAGCAACAATAGATCAAAAGCAAGAACCTCGAAAAAACTCACAGTTCCATCAAAAAGGGGAAACGAATAGCCAACTTGATTGACGACTTTTTGCACGGTCTCCTCCAGAAACCCCTCTTTGGCGGGGCCAGCCTCGCGATCATTGGCCGTCAGCGCCGTAGGGAAGAAGTGCACCGGCACCACAGCCATGGCTCGGGTGTTGGGGTGGCAGTGGTGCTGGTAGTTCGCGTTCCGGGGGTGAGGCGGGACGGCACGTCGGTGCCGGACTTGAGGCTGGGCGAATTTTGAACGGGAAAAAATAGAGACGAGGGTGATGAATTTTTTTCCGATCGTAGGATGAATTTTGAACGGTCAGATTAAAAGTGAAGCTGCAACACACACAACTCTGCCTCATATCTACATATCTATATATATATATATATATATATATATATATATATATAGGAAAATATTACAATGGGCTGCATCAAAATGCAGCCCATTGGCAGCTTATTAATGTGGGCCGTCGGATCAAGATCCGACGGCCCACAATCAAACCACCCACCCACCCCCCGTTGGACCAACCCGTCGGACCCGCCCGACCCGCCGACCGGCCCTCCCGCCCGCGATCGCCCCACCGCGGCCTCGCCGCCTGCCGCCGCGGCCTCGCCCCCTGCCGGCGGCCCTGCCCTCCACCCCCCTCCCCCACCCGGCCACAGCCCGCCGCCGCAGTCCCCGCCCTCGCCGGCACCCGGGAGCGGCCGCCAACCCCCCTTTTCCGCCACCGCCGCCGCCAGATCTGCGCCCCTGCGCCCCCGCCCGCCCCCGGCTGGCGCCCCGCGCCACCCCCGCTCCGCCACCGCGCCCGGGGGCGCAGATCTGGCGGCGGCGGTGGCGGAAAAGGGGGGTTGGCGGCCGCTCCCGGGTGCCGGCGAGGGCGGGGACTGCGGCGGCGGGTTGTGGCCGGGTGGGGGGAGGGGGTGGAGGGCAGGGCCGCCGGCAGGGGGCGAGGCCGCGGCGGCAGGCGGCGAGGCCGCGGTGGGGCGATCGCGGGCGGGAGGCGGGGCGGTCGCGGGCGGGAGGGCCGGTCCGGCGGGTCGGGCGGGTCGGACGGGTCCGACGGGTCGGTCCAACAGTGGGTGGGTGGTTTGATTGTGGGCCGTCGGATCAAGATCCGACGGTCCACACGAGGCAGCGCATTGGCGCTGCAAAATAGGGCAGCGCACTGTAGCGCTGCCCTATATATATATATATATATATATATATATATATATGGGAAACACTCGGTTACGCTACTTATGTTTATGACGTAGGTAGAGTAGACAAATTTTATCCGTTCGATCTAATCTTGCATCTGATAAACTATACGCCTTGCCCCTCTCCTCCCCTCGTTGCAATCCATGGTCGACATTGCCTCACTAGTGGTGGCAGCCGACGGCAAGGCCATCTCCGACTTTGACCCCGGCCGCATCACCAATGTCAAGGCATGGCTCGCTACCCTGTTTGATGCTGTCGGAAAGGACGTCCCTGACTTCGATTATCCTCCACCTCTCTCCCCCCGCCCGAGTGGTCGCCCCACCTCCACTCCCTCGCCTCCCTCTCCCAATCCAAGACCCACGCTGCCGAGATCCTCGCCGCCGACTTTCACCTCAAGGCCTCTGAGTACTGATCCGAAGGTCACTTCTTCTTCTACTTTTTATTTCTTTTCAACTCCCCCAAATTTGATTCCATTTCCGATTTAGGGATTTTTTAGGTGTTTGATTTGATATTTTGGATTGTTGATTCAATACAATTTCCGATTTATGGGGTTTGATTTGATGATGTTTTGAAGTGTTGATTTGATCCCATTTTCGATTGCATATCCGATTTCTAGGTCTTAGGGTTTGATTTTTTGTTTTGGAGTGTTGATTCGATTCCATTTCCTTTGGCCATTTGATTTTTTATGTTTTGAGTGTTGATCCAATTCCATTTCCTATTTCTAGGTCTTAGGGTTTGATTTTGATGTTTGGGGGTGTTGATTTGATTGCAGCAGCCAGGATGAAGGAGATATTGGGGCATGTTGGGCTGCCAAAGGATAGTTTGTCATTGAATGCAGCGTCGTCGGTGCAAGTGCTTGCCAATTTTGCCAATTTGCTCAGTATCAGCGTTTATTTGGTGATTTTGCTCTTAAATTTGTGATCTTTTTGGTTCATTTGGATGTTAACCAATCAAAATTTTACACATTCGGGAGAATTTAAGTGAAGCCAATCATGTGAAGTTAGCCAAAGATCCTAATTGGACTTATGAGTCTATTTTAGTCCGTGGTTATGAACATCTTCATTCATGTCTACTCGTCCAGGATCTATGTAGGGTCTAGGGGTAGTTTAACCATTTAGAATTAGTAGGAGGATGAGGATAAACACTTATTTTACACCTTCGGGAGAATTTAAGTGAAACCAATCATGTGAAGTTAGCAAAAGATCCTAATTGGACTTATGAGTCTATTTTGGTTAGTGGTTATGAACATGTTCATTTGTGTCTACTCGTTTAGGATCAATGTAGGGGTCTAGGGGTAGTTTAGTCATTTAGAATTAGTAGGAGGATGTGTAGAACAAGTGGGAAAGTTAGGAGGTATATAAAGGCATAGGGGATCGATCTCTTCTATTTTGTAACCCTAGCCAACCTCTCTCCTCTCCTCTCTCTCTTGCTTGGGCTTCTGTCTCTCCTCCCCATTCTCTCTCTACCCATTCTCTGTCTCATGGAAAATTGTGTAGATTGGTTTCCAGTGCAAGGATGCTAGCTACTACTGAAGAAATGGTTAGTAATTATAATTAAAATAAGTAATTTGCATAGATTCATGCATCATGTTCATAATTCATGTTGTTCCAAGAATTCTCCATGATTGTTTGAATGTTCTTGCAAGTTTTATGTTTCTACATGGTAGTATCAACTGATAAATTGATGTATGATATGTTAAACTTTGTTTAAACATGTGGTAAATAAAATTTTCAAATAATCTCAAGTATCTAACCATGAACTGAGACGATGAAACAAAGATATAACATGTTTGGTAATCATTTTCCTTAATAAACATGTCTTTCTCAAAATAATATCATGGATAAGTAGGGTTAAATGAAACTAGATTAAAAATATGTTATAAAATATGATTTGATGTTTTGAGAGTATTAAAATATTATTTTGGTTTCATAAAAATTGGACTTAAAACAAAAAGATAGAAAAATTCGAGTTTGAAACCCTAGTGACAATGCTATGGCCTTGGCTTTAAGTGTCATGATACTAAGCACTGTAGAAGACGAGTACTAGACGTAATACCGTGACACTTAGAATCCAATATTTGTAGCACCACAACACACATGTAAAAACTTTTGAACGGAGGTCTTGTCACAACACTCAAAAGCCGACATTCCCAACACCATGACACTCATACCCTATACATAATTTTTTAATTCATTTCATGTTTATGGTTGATGTATCCTATTTATGAATAGTTAAACATTATATGATGCTTGTATGATGTCCTATGATTGTTAATAGTGTTATTAGTATATAGTATGACATTAGCATTATATTCATGTCATGACATTGCATATAGACATGTGAGCTATAATGGGTTGTGATTTAGAGTAACATTCTTCTTCAGACTAGGACGGTTGCAGCTGAGCATCTAGGAGCTCAGAGTTGTATGCAAACCAGGTCCATGTTTATTCATTATTTGGGTGAACCTTTGCTTGGTGAAGATTAGATACTATGTTTTCTAACATGTTATCGTGTAATAGTATCAGGTTATCATGCTATCAAGTAAGCAAGTTGTCAAAATATAAATATCAAGTTCAACTTATAGTTTTCAAGTGTTAAGTCCAAGTGCAAGGCCTAGACCTAGAAACAAGTTTTCACATAGTTTTATTTAAACTCATGATGGTTCAATCTACGTACTACTCCATAGACTTTAGTACTTCTCTCTAAGCAAGGACCAAAGTCTACATTTCATGGCTAATGTCTTGACAACACTAGTGATTACTAGTGTTCATGTTATTATGTGGGTTTTGTGGCTACCACTACATTTCTTAATATTGAGTTAAGATGCAATTACTTTCAAGAAGTACTTATGTACTAAAATTACTATGAGTTGAGGCAACCTAAGATACAAGACTAGTGTCTTGACAACACTAGTGATTACTAATGTTTATGTTATTACGTGGGTTTTGTGGCGGCCACTACATTACTTAATATTGAATTAAGATGCAATTACTTTCAGGAAGTACTTATGTACTAAAATTACCATGAGTTGAGGCAACCCAAGATACAAGACTAACATGTAGTTTTTAGATTTACTATGTATTTTCACATGTTGTTCATACTAATCATGTTCGGCATTGAACTTAGTATTTATGTTATTCAGTTAAGTTAACTTAATAGGACTTACATGTATATCACTTGGGTGATTCACTTTGTATGTTTTTATATTATGAACTAATTAGACTAATCTACTAGGGTTTCTTAGTAAGTTACATGAGTAGTATTGATTAGTTATTCAGTTCATTAGATATCAAGTAATATGCCATGTTTATGTTAACAAAGTTTACATGTATTCAAGTATTATCCCATGTTACAAGAAAATTCAGCTATCATGTTATTCACAAGTATATGTGCATGTTATCTATGTTCAGTTATGTAACGACCCGCCTTTTTCACGATATTGTGGGCCTAACTGGCTAGGTGTTACTCATAATTAAGCAAATATATCTAACATTTTTATTTAACAAAACATATAAATAATAACATATATAAAGATCCCACAGTCTTGGATCGTTTCCCA
>JAURVB010004831.1:0-19133 GCA_033002965.1 Piper betle
AGGAGTAGGGTGTCCTCCTCCTAGCAGCAGCAGCCTGGGCGTGGAACACCGTCTTCCCAGCAAAAAGACAGAGTCTTCTACTTCGTCAAGTGGCTCCTTCTTTAAGTAGTAATGCATGGCATCTCTTTCTTCTAGCCTCCATTGCAGCCGATATCCCCTTTGTAGCAGCAACAAGCGTCCTCTTTATAGCAAGTAGCAGCAACTTCGCATCACTTCGTTCGATGGCAGCTTCGTCTTCTTCAATGGCAGCTTCGTCTTCTTCAATGGCCGCTTGTCTTCTTCAATGGCAACTTCGGTTTTCTTCAATGGCAGCTTGTCTTCTTCAATGGCAGCTTCGATTTTCTTCAATGGCAACTTCGTCTTCTTCAATGGCACCTTCGTCTTCTTCAATGGCATCTCCGTCTTCTTCAATGGCAGGCTTCGTGTTCTTCAATGGCAGCTTCGGTTTTCTTCAATGGCACATTCCGCCTTCTTCAATGTAACTTCGTCTTCTTCGATAATGGCAACTTCGTTTCTTCGATGGCAATGGCAATGCTTCGTCTTCTTTAGTAACAGCGTCGTCTTCTTCAATGGCAACTTCGTCTTCTTCAATGGCAGCTTCGTCTTCTTCAATCTCGTGGACCCCTTTCCCTCCTTCCGAATAAATCTTACCTATCTCATTTCTATTAAGTTAGGCATAACCACGGGTTCAACCACGACTGGCTGGGTTAACCGTCATGATTGAGCCGAGGGTGCGGTGAAAAATTTGGACGAACAGTCTATTTGCTAGTTTTGGTGATTAGGTAGCCTTTAGATTGTGATTGTGACCGAGTACTAGTGTTGTTATTTGGGAGTTGCTTTTGAGATTTTGTCTTTTACTGTGTAACTTGTGAAAGGTTGAGTGTTCTTTGGGGTGAGGCAGTGCAGTAGGGCGTGGCTGTGCTTCCACACAACCCACTCCCCCACACCACCGTCCCTATACGCCCCCTCTCATAGGTCATTAATGGTCCAAAATTTTGTTTTTAAAATTTTTTTCTATGGTTAGCAGTGGTAAATTTCATGTCCATATTAATAATTATTTTTATTATTTTTATTTTTATTCAAATCCCACTTAATCTCTCTTTTTTTCTGCTATGGCTTGCTTCCATGAGCCATGGGTTCAACCAAGGAGGTTAGGGAACACCATGGAAGGTGCATCTCAAGTTTGGTTGACTTGGAGAAGATGTTGGGAAAAGTTGGACATGGAGTGGACTTATTTCCTATTGACCGAGTGGTGTTTTGCAGTTGTAGGGGATCTTTAGCTACTATAATAAGGTCGGATTCTTATAGACATAGGAGAATTACAAGGAGATGAGTTTGTGAGAGCCAGGGAGAGTTCACAATGTCTCCATTGTGAGAGAAAAGGGCCTGATCAAGGAGGAAGAAGAAGGTAGAAGTTGCCATGGCTGATCTCTTAGAATAGGGATTGGAACTTCGGACTTCAAGGGATCTTCGGGGTTTGATCAAGGTACTTTTGTGGATGCCTTATTTACTAATTTTGATTCATGTTTGGGTGAGTTAAATTCACGTAATAGTTGTTCTCATTGGGGAGTTCGACTAAGGGTGTGTGGTTGTTTGGAATACTTGTTAGAGGGGTGATCTGAGTGAGTCCCTTTGTGGATGAATAGCATTGGAGCGAGGCCGAGTGTGGCTTGTCCACATGGTCGAGCGAGTGCTTGAAAGGATTTGAGTACTTGTTATCCTTGTATTATTCTTTATTAATATAAGGTTGGGAGTGGCTTGTTTAGATCGGCGTGTTTGTTTGTTGTTTGCTACGATTTAGACAAAGAACTCTAGTACTGGGTTGTGGTTGGAGTTTGAAACGTAGCCGGTTACGAGGACTAGTTACCGAGGATGAGGAAAGGGCAAAAGCCCGCACTACTGAGCACATGACTTGGTGTTTGGTGAAGACCCCTTAGTGACTAGGAGGGTTATTAGTTATTCTCAGGATAGATTACAGGTAAAGATTACTGGTAACCAGGAATATTTTATTGGGGTAGTGTTTGTGTGTGATCAAGCATGAGTGATCAAGTAAGGTGAAGATAGTGGTTGTGATTAACCCCAATTGAGGTTTTTGCACAGGTGGTGCTTTCATGACCCTAGAGTTGTGTGGGAATTGCTTGGGGTAGATTTGCAAGGATATCGATGGTAGCAAGAATTGGTGATCGGTAGAGTGGATCATTGGTTATTGATATTGGAGGCTGGTTATCGATATTGACAGGGTAATTGAATATCGGTACGGGGTGCTTCTTATTGTTTGTGATGCTGAGTGTTGGGACTTGACCGAGGAAATAAGTTTGGAGGATTTGCTAGTTTTGGTGATCAGGTAGCCTCTAGATTGTGATTGTGACTGAGTACTAATGTTCGTATTTTGGAGTTGCTTCTAGGAGTTTATCCTTTGTTGTATAACTTGTGGAAGACTGAGTGTTCTCGGGCGCATAGGTGAGGATTTGGGAAGAAAAATTGTAAGCTAGAATTGACCATGTGATAGCAGGGTAGCATGAAGAAGGTGGCATGACAAATGCTGGGCCTGGTGGTGGGGTAGGCTATGCAAGAAGGCATGCCTATAGCAAGGGGAGATGCTTCATCTGTCGCCGCCGCCTCCCCCAACCCCTATTTGGCCCCTCAACAGGTCATGGCCCAAAATTTTGTTTTTAAATTATTTTTGACATGGTTGGAGGTGGTAAATTTTGTGACCGTATTAATATTTATTATTATTATTATTGTTATTTTCAAATCCCGCTTAATCTCTCTTTTCTTTTGGTTGAACTTTGCCATGGCATTCCGGTGGCAACAAGACCACATTAAGAGCTTTTTTCCTTTTAAGTTTTTTATATTTGTATTGGCTTTGCTACGAAAAAGCCCTGACAAAGAATTAAAACGGTTGTCCGGTGGCAAAATGCCATATCAAGTTTTATTACAGTGTTTCTTCACGATAAGCTGTGATAACGAACTTTGTCGTGGATGCCTATGTAAAATCCATGACTATATTGTAATGCAGGTTGTCACGGTTTATGACTAACAAAATAGCCATGGTAAAAGAATAATTTTCCTCAAGTGTGTGTTGAGTTAGGTGCTACGTTGTAGCAAAGGGGCCCAACATTGCCATTTTCTAAAACTGTAGACGTCATAAAAATTAATAATTGCTCTTACTTTATTCTTTTATTTACTTAAATATAAAGTAGTCAACGACTGGCTATCTTGTTCTTATAATTGTTCAGATAAAACGCTTGAAGCATCTTGGGTTCTAGCTATATGTTGCAGTATCCACTAATGCAAATGAGTTATCATCTTCCAGTGAGCATCTGACATTAAAGAAATTAGAATAAAAATAATATAAGAAGAAGAAGAGCATCTGACAAAGGTTCTAATATTATAATTCTCACATGGATTGTATGTACGACTTCCAATTCGGTTCTTAATGGAGTTCCTGTGACAAGCACAGAGTTGAAATCCCGCCTCTGAAGGGATGGAGTTGTTTTCAACCACGCGTATATGTAAAAATAATGTATCAAAGTTATATATTGATTATTGCCAGCACACAATGAGTTAGTAACTTAAGTAGTGTTTTTAACCCCAAACAAGTAGTTTTTTTTTCCAAGGCAAACTATATTATATCAAACCAAAAGAGATTTTACATGAGTGTTCAAGACAGTTGGGCAAAAATTTATAAGAGACTTAGCTGCCCGAACTGCTAGGCAGTCGGCGATATTGTTACATACTGGAGGAAATTAGACTATATTTACATACAAAGACTTACATGACAGAAAAAGACGATTAACATAATGCAAAAGTTGATACTCCAAGTCTGTAGTATTCGCCTGAAAGGCCATATACAAAAATTTGCAGTCAGATTGTACCATGGCTCCACCTTTTATTCTTTACGAATTGGATGGCTTTGCAGATGGCAATAAGTTTGGCTTCCTGAGCTGATCGGCAGCACATAGATCCATAATCGGCCTCACGATGTACAGCACTTAAGTGCCCAACCAGACCTACCCCCATTATCCAAAGAAAAACTTTCATCAGGATGGATAATAAATGAAGAATTGGGGCATAAATAGGGCCAAATTAAAACCTAATGTTGAAAAACACTGTACAAACTCATCCCCGTTAGCACTAAACACTGTATAAAGCCATCCCACATTTAAATTGTCAATTAAAAAACTGTCATCAACATGCACATAATGTTAGGATTTTGGATGTATATATACAAGTATAGTATAAAATTGTATCATATGCTATTAATAAGGTTTGGGCCTAAATTAAATTGATCTATTAAAGTTAAGGTTAATAGGCCATTAATATTTAAGATAAATATGTGGAGATACCGTACATTTAAGATGAGTATGGATAAATATGTGTAGATATCATTTTCGTAATCTTTAATTTATGATGAGTTAAATTAGAATTATGAAAGATAAGGATAAATACGGTTATACGAATAAATACGGTTATGGTCCCCGAATTCGCACCATAGTTTTTCTTTTCTGGTATCCCATCATCCAGGAACTCTGGCTTTAGAGAACCGGTGTAGAATTTAGAAGATCAAAACCTAAAGAAGTAAAGAATCGTTTTGCTATTATGGATTCAGGTACGCTTTTGTAATTAAAATAAATTTTCTTGATGATTTAATCTGAAGAAAGGTTTTATTGATGATGGTTTTATCATCTGAATAATTTAGTTAAAGTTAAAGTTTTTATTCTACAAGTGGAATCAGAGCTTCTTCATATTAGATCATTGAGAATTAATTTAATTTGTATTTATTTATTTTTTTAATAAGTCAATCATCCATTTTAATATCTTATTGAACAAAAGGGTAATATTGTTTATTCATTAATTAAATAATTTCGATCTTTGGGAAATATTCTTTTATTTATCACTTCTCTCTACGAGAACAAATTGATTTGGTCTTTACCCATTAGGAATAACCCTAAATTTTGTATTGTCAGTGGGTAAGGAAATTACAAGAAATTGTATGTGGGATATTTGTTCTCAAATCAAGGTCATCTTTTGGTAAAATATTAAATAAGGACAATAAAGTTACAAAAAGTTATAATTTCAGAAATTTCCAAATAAAAATATTTTTATAACCTTTTCCAATTTTATATTATTTGGGATTATTAAATTCAAATTATGGTTCAGTTATGATTAATATTTTAAAATTTATTAAAGACTACAATATGCTGCCAAAGTAGCCTCTTTTTTAGAAATTAATTTATTTTAAAATATTAAGACAGTTGTGGGTATATGATTCATATGAATATTAATCGGCCCAAAAGAAGGTTAATATTTGACAGAATTATATATTCATTTGCGGTAATAAATATGAGATAATTGTTAAGCATTTAAAATATATAATATCTACTCATGTTTTTAATATGATTTTGTACTTCCCGGGTATAAACATTATTAATTAAGTAATATTTTACTTTATTATTTTAGTTAATTAATATTTTATTATATATGCTTAACTTTGATGTTTTAATGCAGAAAAAGATGAATAAATTAAGCTTTGGATTTGATTGGTCATGACACTTGGCACCACCCAATGGCTACAATGTCATGGTGTTCAATGGAGTCGAACAGTTGGAAACTTGAAGGGACATTATAATTAATTAGATTACGTCGATTTGTGAACACCCTCTTCGAATTCTTGTATCTCTACTTCTATATAAAGGGGTGGTCATTTGTTGTTGATCATATCTCATCTCTTGGCTTCAGATTGTAGTAGAAGTAGTAGTTTTAGTTTTTGTAATTTCTTTCTCTTTCGTAATAAAAGTTAGTTTCTTCTTTATATTGTTTTTCTTTATATTGTTTTCTATTTTTATTATGGAGTAGTCTATTATTTCGTTCTAGAGAAGAATGGAACTTAATATGATTTAATTGAATTTATTTCAAGCTTTTACTCTTTTATTCAATCGGAATGTTTGAATTATCATATTCTTAATGCTAAGAATAGATTGATCACCTATTTCTTAGATCATGAGGTTTAATTAGATTTCGGGAGAAATTAATTAGATTAGTCATTGATAATTCATCATACGACGAGTCTTTTGACTTGTTTGTCGTTGTGGTCGGAAGATACACAACACCGTATGCGGTTGTAAGGCAATTCTTAATGCGTTATTTTGTTGATTAATCAATTATCACCGGGAGGTAGAAATTGAGGCAAAATAATAGAAGCATGAAGGAGCGGGAGCCACCATGTCATATAATTATCCTAGATCGACAATCCGAGGGAATAAAAGATAAGAGTAAGATATGATGAAGGTTAAATTCATATTAAGGGAAATTCGACTCTAGAACGAGTTTTATAATTTTAACTTCGCTTTTTATTTAAGTTATTCCATTAAGTTAATTATTTCCATTTTGTTCTTAATTTTATTTTCTTTAATTAATTATAGGAAATTCATCTCCCTGTGGGACGATACTTGAATTTATCATTATATTACTTGTTTCGACCGTGTACACTTGCATGCTATTAAAATTATTCGAACAATAATTATCAAGTTTCCATGTGGATAATAAATCGGCCCAAAGGAAGGTTTATTATTTGACAGGATTTATTGTCCATATTTGATTATTGCACTGAGAGTACCACTTACAAATTAATATTTCTGTCCAAAGACTAAATATTAATGTTGTGCTAGGTATCTGCCGATGGGATTAACTATTGTTTGAATTATTAATCTTATTATGGGCATGTTGTTTTGTTCTATGGATTCAGTTAATCAATCTGCTTATATGATTTCTGCCAACATCAATTCAGTTCTTATGCTTAAAGATAATTTTAAGGATTGGAAAGAGAACGTGATAATCATTCTCGGCTGCATGGATCTTGACCTTGCATTAAGGACTGAACAACCTTTTTCTCTTACGGACAAAAGTTCCATTGAGGAAAAACGGGACATTGAGAAGTGGGAACGTTCAAATCGCATGAGTCTTATGATCATGAAGCGTGGGATTCCAGAAACCTTCAAGGGGGATGTGTCTGAAAAGGTTACTATAGCCAGTGAGTTTCTTAAAGAAATTGAAAAGCGTTTTGTAAAAAACGATAAGGCTGAAACAAGTACGCTTTTGTCGAACTTGATTTCAATGAAGTTTAAAGGCAAAACAAGCATAAAAGAGTACATCTTAGAGATGTCAAATATTGCTTCAAAACTAAAAGCACTAAGGTTAGAGCTATCTGAAGATTTGCTCGTGCATTTAGTTTTAATTTCTCTTCCAGCACAATTCAGTCAATTCAAGGTCAGTTACAACTGTCAAAGGGACAAATGGACTCTTAATGAGCTCATTTCTTATTGTGTGCAAGAAGAAGAAAGGTTGAAGCAAGAACAGGCTGAAAGTACTCACTTGGCTAGTACCTATCAAGACAAAATAAGAAAAAAATCAGGCTTCTTGCTGTTTTTCTTTTGTGGTAAACCTGGACATATGAAGAAGGAATGCACTAAGTATCACACTTGGTGTGTAAATAAAGGTCCATTTCGTAATTTTGTTTGTTCTAAGGTTAATTTAGTTTCAGTACCAATACACACTTGGTGGCTAGATTCGGGTGATACTACTCACATAAGTGTGTCAATGCAGGGTTGCCTGAGTTGCCGAAAGCCAAATGATGCTGAAAGATTCATCTATGTGGGTAATGACAACTCAGTTATAGTTGAGGCAATAGGATTTTTAGATTATTGTTAAAGACAAGATATTATTTGGATTTGAAAGAGACATATGTAGTACCGTCTTTTAGACGGAATTTGGTTTCTATTTCTATATTGGACAAATTTGGTTATTCTTGTTCATTTAGAAATAATAAGTTTAGTCTTTTTCTAAATTCAAATATTGTGGGTACGGGTTCCTTGTCTTTTTATGATAATCTATATTTACTTGATACTATTGCATCTTTTAATGAAACTTTGCATGTGGGTTTAAGTGGTACGAAAAGAAAATTAACCAATGAGAATTCTGCTTTATTCTGGCACAAGCATTTAGGACACATTTCTAAACAAAGAATTGAACGACTTATGTCAGATGGAATTCTTGATTCTCTTAATTTATCAGATTTTCAAGTCTGTATTGAGTGCATTAAGGGAAAACAAACAAATATAAGGAGACTAGGTGCCAATATATCTTCAAGCGTCTTAGAACTAATATATACGGATATTTGTGGGCCATTTTCTACGGCTTCTTGGAATGGTCAACAATATTTTATTACGTTCATAGACGATTATTCTCGTTATGGTTACCTTTATCTCATTCATGAGAAGTCTCAAGCATTGGACGTGTTTAAGGCATATAAGGCTGAAGTTGAGAACCAACTTGACAAAACCATTAAGGCTATCAGATCTGACCGTGGTGGTGAATACTATGGTAGATATGATGGATCAGGTGTACAATGTCCAGGACCATTTGCCAAATTCCTAGAAGAGTGCGGAATCGTCCCACAATACACAATGCCAGGTACTCCTAGCATGAATGGTGTTGCTGAGAGACGAAACCGAACATTAAAGGACATAGTGAGAAGTATGATTGCTCATACTACTTTACCTGATTCACTCTGGGGTGAGGCACTAAAGACAACAGCATATCTTCTTAATAGAGTACCAACAAAGGCAACAGTTAAGACCCCTTATGAATTATGGACTGGAAAAAAACCCAGTATTAAGCATTTACGCATTTGGGGTTGTCCAGTTGAGGCAAGGCCTTATAGGCCAAATGAAAGGAAACTGGACTTAAGAACAGTTAGCAGTTATTTTGTTGGGTACTCTGAACGGTCTAGAGGGTATAAGTTTTATGATCCCACAATAAGGTCATTCTTTGAGACGGGAAATGCCCAGTTCTTTGAGGATATTGAGTTTGGAGGGGGAAATGAAGTTAGAGACTTTGTCTTTGAAGAAGAATCTGATTCTCTTCCCATGATTGTTCTTGACAATAATCAGGATCAGGATTATATTCCTGATGTTGTTCAAGAAACAATATCAGAATTACAAGACAATGTCGAGAATCTCCCTAATCAAGTTATACCTGAAGAGCAAACTCAACAACCTCAAGAGCAAATGCCATTGAGGAGATCCAGAAGAGAAAAGAGAAATGCAATTTCAGATGATTATATCATCTTTCTCCAAGAACATGAGGATAACACTGGAATGGTGGAAGATGATCCAATCAACTTTCATCAAGCCATGAAGAGTTCTAATTCTCAAAAGTGGATTGATGCCATGAATGAAGAGATGAAGTCCATGAAAGCTAATGACGTTTGGGATCTTGTTCCATTGCCTGAAGGTGCGAAACCTATTGGTTGTAAATGGATATTTAAAACCAAGAGGGATTCGAAAGGTGATGTAGAAAGATATAAGGCTCGTCTTGTTGCAAAGGGCTTTACTCAAAAGGAAGGCATCGATTATAATGAGACTTTCTCTCCAGTTTCATTGAAAGACTCATTCAGAATAATTATGGCATTAGTGGCACACTTTGACCTTGAGTTACATCAGATGGATGTAAAGACTGCGTTTCTAAATGGTGACATTGATGAAACAATTTATATGGTGCAACCAGAAAACTTTGTATCGGGAGATTCAAAGAATATGGTATGCAAATTAAAGAAATCCATCTATGGACTTAAGCAGGCTTCTCGTCAATGGTATCACAAATTTCATCAAGTGATTCTCTCGTTTGGTTTTGAGATGAATGTTATTGATGATTGTATATACCATAAGTTTAGTGGGAGTAAGTATATTTTTCTGGTTTTATATGTTGATGATATATTGCTTGCCAGTAATGATATAAGTTTCTTGCACGAAACCAAGAGTTTTTTATCAAAGAAATTTGAAATGAAAGATCTTGGAAATGCGTCTTTTGTATTAGGAATTCAAATACATCGGGATCGTTCTCGATGTATACTTGGATTATCACAAAAGACCTATATAGAAAAAGTGCTTAAGAGATTTGGCATGCAAGGTTGTAAACCAGGAGATACCCCTGTTTCTAAAGGAGACAAATTCAGTCTCAATCAGTGCCTTAAAAATGACATAGAAGGAAATGAAATGCAAAAGATTCCCTATGCTTCAGTAGTAGGAAGTCTTATGTATGCTCAAGTATGTACGCGTCCAGATATTGCGTATATTGTTGGAATGTTGGGCAGATATTTAAGTAATCCGGGATTGGATCACTGGATAGCAGCCAAAAGAGTCATAAGGTATCTTCAGAGAACAAAACATTACATGCTTACCTATCGGAAGTCAGATCAACTTGAGATCATTGGGTATTCTGATTCTGATTTTGGTGGATGTCAAGCTATGTCTACCTGCTTGCTGGAGGAGCTATTTCTTGGAAGAGTGCTAAGCAGACACTCATAGCTTCTTCCACCATGGCAGCTGAATTCATAGCTTGTTATGAGGCATCCAATCATGGAATATGGTTGCGGAATTTTGTCACAGGGCTGCGCATTATTGATAATATTGAAAGACCACTTAAGTTATTTTGTGACAATCAGTTTGCAGTATCATATTCAAATAACAACAGGAGCTCATCTAAATCAAAACATATAGAGATCAAGTTCCTTGTTGTGAAAGAAAGAGTTTAGAGTGATAAAGTTTCGGTAAAGTCTCTATAGAGCATATTGGGACAAACTCTATAGTTGTGGATCCACTTACTAAAAGTTTACCGCCCAAGGTCTTTCATGAGCATGTTGCTCATCTGGGTGTTGTATCATTTGATGATATGTTACTTTAGTGGGAGTTTGTTTTGTTGAGGTATTTGGTTTATGTTTCACTCTATTTTGGTGATCTCATAAGGTTGGACCAGTTGAAAATAGGCATGTTCAGATCAAATTACATGTAATTTTCATGCTACACATCCATACTTGATCTATGTCATTTAATTATGTTGATGTATGTGACCATGGATGGGTTTAGTTACGATAAATGTAACGAAAATCGCCTTGATCCTATATTAACATTAATTAATGGACGAGATTGTTATTTTGGAATAATAGCGTATGTTATTTTGGAGCTCATACGGTAATATACAATTATCTTTATATATATAGTCCAAGTGGGAGATTGTTGGATTTTGGACGTATATATACAAGTATATAATTGTATCATATGCTATTAATAAGGTTTGGGCCTAAATTAAATTGATCTATTAAAGTTAAGGTTAATGGGCCATTAATATTTAAGATAAATATGTGGAGATACCATATATTTAAGATGAGTATGGATAAATATGTGTAGATACCATTTTCGTAATCTCTAATTTATGATGGGTTAAATTGGAATTATGAAAGATAAGGATAAATACGGTTATACGAATAAATACGGTTATGGTCCCCGAATTCGCACCGTAGTTTTTCTTTTCTGGTATCCCATCATCCAGGAACTCTGGCTTTGGAGAACCGGTGCAGAATTTGGAAGATCAAAACCTAAAGAAGTGAAGAATCGTTTTGCTATTATGGATTCAGGTACGCTTCCGTAATTAAATTTTATTTTCTTGATGATTTAATCTGAAGAAAGGTTTTATTGATGATGGTTTTATCATCTGTATAATTTAGTTAAAGTTAAAGTTTTTATTCTACACTCTCGACTTTGAGGAAGAAAATATGCAACAAGTCTTGAGGGATCCAGAGTTGCACCCTTTGGTGCCCAAGTAGTGCTACCGCAGAGTGAAGGCAGCTTTTACAGAGGTTTGCGAGGGGCTACGTGGTTTGCGTGCAGATTTTCCCCCGTTGGCCACATGCCAAAGTTGTAGAATATTTATTCTAGCTTAACCTGCTCATAATATATAATTTATATATTATAATTAAATATATTAATTAATAATATAATTAAAAATAATTATCATTAGGTAGTTATTCCCGTAACTTTTTAATGAGGTAAATATGATATTTGTTTTTTGGGTCCCTGAGCATTTTTTTGTCTTCTTCCGTCGCCTACATATTAAAAAAATGTCAAGAGCATTTGTAGAAATCTATCATAAAAAGATGTATGATTTATTTATTATAAATATATTTATAATGGATTTATATTTTTTATCAGAGCATTCATCGCTAGAATTTTTTTTCTGAAGTGAATTTTTTTCTCCATTTCATACCATTACATAATGATATTTATAATGAAAAGTTCTCATTCTTCAATTGGTATGATGACAATATTATTAATTGTCAGCAAACTATTAAATAGAGCAGATGAGAAAAAAATGGAAAGCTTTTAGACACATATTTATGTGGTTACTGTTTAACCATCCAAAAATTATCACCCACCCCCACCCGGCGCCCCTTCGATCACAAAATACCAAATAAATGGGATTCTGTGTGAAGCTTTTGATATTTAATATTTCACCACTCCTATTAAAAATAATCACAGAGCCAAAAGATCCCGATTCAAGATAAATTCATGAGGAAGCAGTCATAAAAAATAATCACAGAGCCAAAAAATGCTGATTCAAGATAAATTCGTGGGGAAGCGGTCGGGCTAGATTCAAGATAAATTCATGGGGAAGCGGTCATTTAGGGGCCTTAGCTGGTGATGCAGGCTAAAAATAGCTTCTTGGCATGAGAGATCCACAAGAAAACATAAATAAATTATGTCTAATAGGACTTAAACCTATACCAAAGGCTTAGAAAAGCTCTATCCAGTCCATTAGACAATGGATGCCTATTTTCTTTCCAATCTTTTTCTTTCACATTTTGTTCTTACATAATAAGAATTTCTATGAATCTCTTCCATTTTGCATATGGCATCGTCACTCTCCCTTGACAACATCCACTAATTTAGAACTTAATTTGAAAATTATATTTCGACCTAGACGCTTTCGAAATGCACATAATAACCAACGAATGGCAAGTGTTTTACCTTGTGTAGATCCTATATCAATAGGAACTTGATGAGTCGATCCCCCTACATGTCATGCTTTTACAGCTATATTTGGAGTTACTCCATATATAGTTTGACATAAATTAGATAGTGGATTTTTTTTTGTCTTTTGTTGAATTTTTTTCACACCTCAATGGATAATTTGATAAGCCAATGATTTCATTCAATGGATTTGTGTGTTATTTTGTATGGGCATAATACTTATAATGTTTATGAGATCTATAACCCACTATTAATGTAAATAAAAAAAATTGCTTGCATAAACAAACCAAGGAAGAAAACACTACAATTTTTTGCAGTTATACCTTATTAACTGTTGCATGTTACATTAGTGTGAAAAATGATTTTAAATCCTAGTAACAGTCATATTGCTGAAAATTTTCAATAAAGGGTTGAATAAATTTTCATAATTTAAAATAATATTATTAAATGGGCTGGATTTGCTTAGTCATTGTGGGCTTTGTTCTTATTTTATGAGTTTTGTTCTTATTTTGTGGGTCTAGAAATAAGTAGTGGTCACTTATTTAAAAACCCAAATTTAAGTTATATTTTTAAAGCCCATGTTCACACTTATTTAATGGGTAATTATGGGTAATTTTTATATGAGTTAATATAAGTAATAAAAAGTTCTAGCCCACGACCATTTATTGCTTTGTGTTAGGCATATTATTTTTGGGTTAAGCCTAAATGGGATGTAAATTATCTACAGCCCGTTAATTCATATGATATTGGTGATCTATGTAGTGAATAAATAAACAGTCTAGCAAACAAGTATTTATGTGTCCATCCATATACTCTGTGTTTTGTCCATAAATAATCTAATCAATTTTTATGGGCAATGCAGAGTATAGTTATCCATACGCTCACTTAATTATGTTTGGACAATAAAATTACCATGCTCGTGAATTATTTAAAGTGTTCAAGTGATGTCTATGTTGTCCATATAATGCCCAATCTGAACATAATTGTGAGATGTTTATTTATTAGTGTGCATGTGATTGAGTGCTCATATATAATTTTTTTATGATGTCATGCATATGCACGTGAAATGTTTGAATATAACATGATAGTTTAAATATATTTGTGTTGATATTAAGCGATCGATATATTTTAAATTAATTGAAGAGTAGTCACAATATATTTAATTAAGATAAAATATACATATAATGAATATATGGATTACATATGGATTTTAATACATCAAATTCTAATTAAATATTGTGATTATGATAACTTTACCCCACAGGGAGGTTATTATAATTATTTTGTTTAATTAGGGTAAAATAAAAAATATTTATGTTTCTCAATTAGCCCATAGGCATTGAAGATATTTAATATTTTTCTAGTTTTATGTTGAAGTAGTACATGAATCTATTTTGTATTAAAGTCTTTGCCCATAGGTAGATTTTAATGATATATTAATTCATTTTAGTATGTTTGCATTGATAAGCATACAACTATAGTGATGGTATATAATGTAACACCCCAAATCCCGTCCACGCTCGTGAACCGAACCGGCATGTTACAGGCCTCAGTTAGGTCGGCTAACCTGAACCCAACTCGCGCGGGTCTAATCTCGGCGTCTTAAGTTGAAGATATTACTCGTCATGCATGGATGAATGCACAGAATCCTAACATGATACTACATGGATGACATGCAAACTAAATTACACACCATCACAATTAGAATCAAAATCGATGAAAATTCTGAAATAAAACGAACAGAATTTCCCCTAAAAGTGCAATTAGGGTCACCCTCTCAAAATACTATATATAAACATATATGCAAATATGTATCTATATATCACACAACTTCATTCACACAATCTGATATGCTGTTTACTCACTCTAAAGCTTGGGTCTCAACCCACCACGCTCCTGCTACGCAATCTATTCATGTTTCACATTCTGGTCATCATGTCTTAGCATTCAATCATGTCACATCATCATATCATTGCATTTAATCATATCCTATCATGTCTTAGCATTTCACAACATTCACAATATAATAGCATCATAAATAGAATATTAACCACTCTATCGACTGACATATGTGCAAGCGACAATAGTGCTCCTCCGTTCAAGCTGGCTCTTCCAACTTGTGATTATTACCTACATATAGTATAAAAACACGTCAGTAACAAGTGTTACTGGTCTGGAAAATAAAATAACTATAACAAGCTGGCTATGAGAGCAAACTCTCATATGAAAGAAAACATCATATACTCCGTGTGAACACTCTGAAGGGCACTACTGAGGAGCCACTGGGCTGCAGACCCGGTAGCATCCCGAACTTACTGATCTGCTGCTGACTGATGCCGCTCTCGGCATTTTCTTACTTTATTTTCTGAGTCTCAAATCCTAAGCCCTCTCCTTACCTCCATATTTATCCCGGCCTTGAGCACGAAGGCCGAGTACTCTCAGGTAGTCGCCTTTAGTACCCTTTGAACCACAAGTCCGGACATGCGCTATACTAAACAGTACCCGTAAACCTCCACGTTCTCTGGGTGTGAGGAACTCAAACGCGGAGTTGTCAGGATCCCTCGGGAATAGAATAGTCCGCTGGCACTAATCTAGAGCCCGCTTTGACTGTCACGGCATCCGCTCATGGTACGTGCAGTCGGTTTCTCCATCTCTTGTCTCACTGAAAACGCGAAAACTACATATATATATATAAGTCTGGGTAGGGATTTATATAATAGGCCTGAAGGCAACTTGTGGTGGATCTTGTTTTCAAAATCATCCTCGAGGGGTTATTAATCCGGAAAACTGTTCGGTTAAATGGCCCGAGTTAAGTGGGATCCAATAAAACGCCACTTAACTCGTCCTGCAAATAATAAAATAAACATACAATAGAAGAGAACATAAAACAAAGACGAGTCCTAAACGGACCTGGTAGAAGCTCCAAGCGTGTCATCGCGCCTAGGCGGCGAGCACCTACTTTGTACCTACACATCAAAACCAAATACTAATGCCCGCTAACTAAATGATGAATCAAACTCGTCATGATCAAACACACTCACAATACAAACATGTACCTACACATCTGGTGTCGCGGCGACCAAATAGTGGTCGGGACTGGTCGGGGAGGCACGGTGATGCCGTGGTGGGGCTAGTCAACGACGATCGGCGACGGGCCGGTGATGGCGCCAACGATGGCAGCACCAAACAGTGGTGGGCGGCTAGGGTTTGGAAGGGAAAGGTGTCGGGAGAGGAGAAGAAATGGTTGGGTGGCAAACTTGTAAATATTACTTGACTCGTCTTCGGCTCAAGTCAAGAATAATAACTAAGTTGTATTAAATCCTAAAAAAATCATAAAAATCGGGAAAATCCCATAAAATCAAACAAACACCAAAACATCGCAATGATATGCTCTAGAACTATCAACCCACCCAAACTGCCCGTAACATGTCCTAATGCAGTAAACGGCCTAAAACTAATTCGACCATCCACTATATATAAAAATAAATAAATAAAATAACTGGCATACTCTTATACATTCTAATAACTCATTTTGTTCTGATGTGTTCATGATGTTATCATCATATACTTGAGTACGCATGACCCTCATAGCTCATATATGCAACTGGCGTTGGCTCAGTACACGTGTTCTGAATCTGACTCAACTCAAAAATAACGGTCGAACCGACTAGTTCTAAATATAAAACCCTGACTCGAATCGTGGGTTTTAAATATAATGTGCCTCATTATTTGTGTAGTAAGCAGAGATTATATATTTCTTGCAATTGTTTCATCTTTGATAATTTATGATAATAAATCTACTGGGTTTCCTATTTAAAGAGTGGTGATCATATTATAAAAAATGGAGGAGAAAAAGTCCTTCATTTAGGGTGCATGGACCTTGACTATGTTCTTCGTAAGGATAAGTATCTTCTTCCCACTAAATCTAGCACTCAAAGCGAGAGTTTACTGTACAAATGTTGGGAATGATTCAATCATTTGAGATTGATATTCATTAAGTATCGCATTACAAGTTGTATTCGTGGGTCAATTCCTCAATGTGACTTTGTCAAGGATTATACAAAAGTTATTCATCAATAATTTGAGATTTAAAACAAAACATTTGTTTAGAGTACCCTTAAATCAAAATTGTCATCAATGAAGCTCACCGACATTCTTAGTGTGCGTAACCACATCATGAAAATGAGAGACATTTAGCTTCTCAGCTTGAGTCCATGGAATTGAGATTTTTGAATCTTTTCTAGTGCATTTCATCGTTAACTCTCTCTCATCTGAGTAAGGTCCTTTCAAAATAACGTATTACACATAGAAGGAAAAATACTCAATAAATGAACTTCTAACCATATGTGTTCAAAGAAGAAGGGAGATTGATTCATAATATGGGTGAAAGTGTACACATTGTGACTCATGGAAAAAGCAAGAAAAGAAGTCAGGCGTATAAAGGGAAAAATAAAATACCTATATATTTTAATAACAAGAGGGAATCCAACTGTTTCTTATATAAAAATAAGGGATATATAAGTAAGGTTTGTCCTAAACGCAAGGCATAACTTGAGAAGAAAGGTAATCCCATCTGACTTGTTTTGTTTATAAATCTAATATGGTTGATGTTTCACTTGGTGGATTGATTCTGGTTTTATAATTTATATTTCGAATACCATGCAGGGTTTCTTAAATCATAGGAAACTGACCAAAAATAAACAAGATATATATTATGGCAACCATGCATATGTTCACATGTGGAAGCTATTGGGACATGAAGATTTATTTTAAGTTCTGGTTTTTTGTACTTAATATTGAAAAGACCTTTTATATTCCTAGTTTTTTTAAAAAACTTAATTTTCATTTCAAGACTTGCACCTTTGGGTTTTTCATTTACCTTTTCTCAAAACACTTTTAGTATGCTGCATAACTCTGTTATGTGGGAAATTGTTCTATGAATCCAATGTTTATTTCAAATCCACTTGCAAGATGATGCCCCTTATAACCTAATGGTTATGCATTGTACTGTTGGTATAAAGCGATGTGTTATGAATGAAAAATCCTCCATATTGTGGTAAGCGAAGATTGGGATATATCTCAATTGAAAGAATCAAAAGACTTGTAAATGATGGAGTGCTTGAAATTCTTGATTTTACGGATTTTTACACTTGTGTGGATTGCATTAAGGGTGAAAAAACCAATATGTTTGAGAAGGGTGCTAGGAGTTCTAAGATACTAGAAATCATACATATGGATATATATATTATCCTGATATAGATTCATATGGTCAAAGATACTTTATTGATAAATATTCACGAATTTGTGTATCTCTACATGTTTGATAATAAGTACGAAGCATTGTATGTTTTTAAAAATTTTAAAGCAAAAGTAGAGAAACAATGAGGTAAGTATATTAAAATTGTGAGATCTGATCGAGGTAGAGAATTTTATCGTAGGTATACTGATGGTGGATAAATACCTAGTCCATTTGCAAAATTTATTCAAGAAGATGGTATTATTGCACAATATACTATGTCTAGCTCACCGGATCAAAATGGTGCAGCAGAATACAGAAATAGGACTCTATTGGACATGGTGAGGAGTATACTTAGCAACTTTAAGCTTCCTCATTCATTGTGGAGGGAAGCCCTTAAAACTACATCGTATATATTAAAAAGGGTTCCTACTAAGTCTGTTTGTAAAACAACATTTGAGTTATTAAAAAATTAGAAATCAAGTTTGAAACATATGTGTGTTTAGGGTTGTCCCATTAAAGTTATGGTTTATAACCCTCAAGAGAAGAAATTAAACCGAAGGACTATTGGTGCGTATTTTATTCGTTATGCCAAAAAGTCCAAAGGTTATACGTTTTATTGTCCATCTAACATATCTGAGCTTTGAGAGTCTATCTTAAGGTCATTGCAGATGTATTGTGATAATTCAATTATTCTATTCTTCGCTAAAAAATAATAAGAATGGAAGTCGAAGTAAACATATCAATATTAAGTATTTAATCGTTAGAGAGTGCATTAAAGTAAATGAATTGCTCATCGAACACATTAGCACTGAATTGATGGTTGTAAATCCTTTGACGAAAAGCATACCACAAAAGATGTTCAAAGATCATGTACTTCGTATGGAACTTGTTGAATTTTAAGCTTGATATGTGATGCTAAGTATATAGCATGTTATTTGTTAAAATTCCGTTATTTGTTGAAACTCTGTTATTTGTTTGTCTTTTCATTATGAGTGTACATATTATATTGAAAAATGATAAAGTTATTG
>JAURVB010004833.1:0-11124 GCA_033002965.1 Piper betle
TATATATATATATATATATATATTTATTTATTTATTTATTTTTCTTTGTAACGACCCAGCCCAAAGTGCGACGTAATGGGCTAAGTCATTTCTTTAAAATGGGTACCCCGGAAGTTAAAGATCTATAGTCCATTCTCACTTATAAACATGATCTTTGCCCAGTAGGTATTAGATGTGGGACTAAGTTGAGGGATCTCATAATCCACCCACCTTAGGAAATTTCGTCCCCGAAATGCCTATACTTGGCCCGTTGCTATCCCCAGCCCCTGACCTTTCTGGCCTGTGACCGGTAGCCTAGCCAACGTTTCTAATCCAGCCCACCATCTAACACGGAACCAGGTCGGCTCTGATACCATTTGTAACGACCCAGCCCAAAGTGCAACGTAATGGGCTAAGTCATTTCTTTAAAATGGGTACCCCGGAAGTTAAAGATCTGTAGTCCATTCCCACTTATAAACAGGATCTTCTCCTAGTAGGTATTAGATGTGGGACTAAGTTGAGGGATCTCACAATCCACCCACCTTAGGGAATTTCGTCCCCGAAATGCCTATTCTTGGCCCGTTGCTTGCCCCAGCCCACGACCTTTCTGGCCCGTGACCGGCTGCCTAGCCAACGTTTCTAATCCAGCCCACCATCTAACACGGAACCAGGTCGGCTCTGATACCATTTGTAACGACCCAGCCCAAAGTGCAACGTAATGGGCTAAGTCATTTCTTTAAAATGGGTACCCCGGAAGTTAAAGATCTATAGTCCATTCTCACTTATAAACATGATCTTTGCCCAGTAGGTATTAGATGTGGGACTAAGTTGAGGGATCTCATAATCCACCCACCTTAGGAAATTTCATCCCCGAAATGCCTATGACTTGGCCCGTTGCTAGCCCCAGCCCACGACCTTTCTGGCCTGTGACCGGTAGCCTAGCCAACGTTTCTAATCCAGCCCACCATCTAACACGGAACCAGGTCGGCTCTGATACCATTTGTAACGACCCAGCCCAAAGTGCAACATAATGGGCTAAGTCATTTCTTTAAAATGGGTACCCCGGAAGTTAAAGATATATAGTCCATTCCCAGCTTATAAACTGGATCTTCTCCTAGTAGGTATTAGATGTGGGACTAAGTTGAGGGATCTCACACGGAATCTCCTGAAACTTCCTTTTGCGGTTCCCATCGACATTCCGTTGATAGTTCTGCTGCTGGTGTTCTTCAGACCTGTTTTTGCTACTACCCTGGTTGGCATTCTTATGTTGCATAGTAGCCTTCCCCTGTTTCTGTGCACGGACATAGTCGTACACCAACTCATGAGTAGTGGCTGCTTCAATCACTTCGGTTATAGTGCCTCTTGGCGCCGTAGCTACCCTACTCCTCAATTCTGGCTTTAACCCCCAGAAAAATTTGTCTGCTCTGGCCCGGGCAGTTGCCAGACTCCCAGATGCAAATCTCTCCAATTGCAAGAAATTTTGGGCATACTCTCGGACTGAATCATCCTTCTGAGTTAGAGTGGCAAATTCCAGTGCTTTCTTCTGGACAACAGACTCAGGAAAATATTGTCCATTGAAAGCTGTTACAAATTCCGCCCAAGGAATGGACGAAATCTCCCGTTGATGGAACACAGTCTTCTCCATGGACTTCCACCAATAGGATGCTTCCTCCTGAAGCATGCATGTCGCCAACCTCACTTGATGGCGATGAGGCACAGAGAGAGCTCTAAATGCTTTTTCAGTAATGTCCAACCAGCTCTCCGCCTTCATTGGATCAGTCCCTCCAATGAATACCTCAGCTCCGTTCTTCCGGAATTTCTCTACAGTGTATCGATCACTGTCATCCCCATCTGGCAGTACCACTTGTCGGACTACCGGTGGCACCGGGTTTGGAAGTTCTCCTCGCTCGCCCGGGTCAGCTATTCCTACCCGCTCTTGGGCGCTCCCCTGATCCCCATTTGGGACGTTACTAGGACCCGCAGCCGAATTTGGAGCTCCATTCCCCATTACCAATCCCGGTAACCTCTGCACCATGTTCTGAACCACAGAACTGGTATTTTCTGAAGCCTGCGCTAGTCCCTGTATGGCCGTCAAAATTTGGCCTAACACACTCTCAAGGTTTGTGTCCGACTGCGCAGCTTGGCTCGACTTCCTTCGGGTGCCTGCCATCTAAAATTTATTCCGTTATGGTTCATTAATTTTTTTTTCAATGATTACTTAGGTTTATTAGGGAGGTCCACTAATTCCCTAATGACATACCCTATTGGAGAAAGATAAATATTGGACTCTTCAACAAGGTACTTGAGTCATAAGATGTGAGCTTTTGGGAAACCTTGCTCTGATACCACCTGTAACGACCCGCCATTTTTCACGATATTGTGGGCCTAACTGGCCAGGTGTTACTCACAATTAAGTAAATATGACTAACATTTTTTATTTAACAAAAACATATATAAAGATCCCACAGTCTTGGACCGTTTCCCAGCAGCCACACTTATTTCTCAATTAAATAAAAAAAGGAGTCCTCATATTTATTTTGCTCCATACTCTGGATGTCAATCACCTAATCTCGTATCTGCATACCTGCGGAGGCAATTCCGTGTTAGTGATTACAACACTAAGTAGTATAATAGATAAAACAAGACAAGTACATTCCACTATTTCCTTATGTTTATTTTAATATGCGGTGGAGCGATTCCGCTATACTCCAAAACAATGCGGAGGAGGTATCCGCTGTGATCCGCACACCCCGGCCGTAGCCTTTTTTGTGGGGAGGCTACCACTACCGTCAATCCAGTGCCAGTGCCTCGCACACCCCGAGCCGTAGCCTTTTTAGTGGGGTAGCTATCATTACTGCAAACAATCGGCGATGCATTGCTAAATTCACGCACATAACACGTATCCAGTGTCGGACTGAGTCAATCTCATTGACCCCGGTTGCACTCGGTGCATGGTAGTCGAATCTGGGCTCAGGTCGACCTAGGCTACCAACAAGGAAAGTACGATGTTCTACCTATTATACGTACCTGATTTGTGATTACGTCTGACTGTGACCCGTGAACCCTAATACAGTAATGGGGAGGTCGCCTGGGACGGAGATGAGGGATGAAATACTCCCTCCTCCTGCATATATATACACTTCAACCATTCCCTCCATTAAATTCTCATACCCCATCATCCATTGGTATTTCCTAGGTTCAACGACCCCTTCATTAAATTCTCACACCCCATCATCCATTGGTATTTCCTAGGTTCAACGACCCCTTCTCCTTTTATAAAGAATAAATGACGGCTAGGGTTTGTGGAAGCACCCTTTCACCATAATTCCTTTAACCGGGTAATTG
Organism: Piper betle; assembly: GCA_033002965.1. Classification (NCBI taxonomy): domain Eukaryota; kingdom Viridiplantae; phylum Streptophyta; class Magnoliopsida; order Piperales; family Piperaceae; genus Piper; species Piper betle. The sequence continues at coordinate 3,325 of JAURVB010004833.1, forward strand.
GGTAATTAACACGGTTCACTTAACCTTTTCACTCAACCTCTTAAATGGTATGGTTCACTTTACTAGTTTAAACGGTTAAATGGTATGGTTTACTTAACCGGGTAAAAATACTTAACCGGTTAACTAATACTTTCCACTTGACCGGGTAATTAATAATTAACCGGGTAGCGGGTAAATAATTTAAACAAATTCATGGATACCAACGTTCGATCCCACCGCGTCGAATATATATATATATATATATATATATTTTCCGGGTCTTGCCAGATGGATTATGTTTTATGATATGTTGATTGCTCACGATGGTAATTATTCAATTTATGTTATTATTTGATTATTGTGGAGTGGATAAAATTTGGGGCAAAGGCTAACCATCATTTGCTGGGTATATAATCCCCCAAAGTTGAGAATCAAATCCAAGTACACTAAACTTATTTGGTTGCAGCTGCATGTGGGTGTAGCGAAACATGAGTAGGAAGAGCACATTGGTCCTACCGCGTGAAGAGGACCAGGTGTTTGGGTATGATGCCCTAGTATCCGATGATGTATTTAACCACGACCTGCTGTTTACTATACCACACTCATCAGCATTAAGAACTCAATTTACCTAATCTAATTACTGTAACTAAGAATAATAACTGAAGCATATCACAACATTCAACCACTTGTAACCACATTAGGGGTGTTGCCTTCGTGTAGGTCTGAGCGATCATCGCAGTTTTGAAGTGACCATCTTAGCCATAGGGGAGCGGTGCCGCTATTGTGAGTCAGAGTGCTCATATAGGAGCTTTGAGTGTAGTATCTGTCCTATGTAGGATGACTCTATATGCATTCCATGAAACCCAGTATGGTGTCCGTCTTACTCCCCATGGAGGGTTGAGATTCACTTCTGTGAAGTGTGCATAGAATAGTCCAATGAATTGCTATCCTAATGATAATATCATGATTCGGTCCTTCCCTTAGGGCCAAATCGGGGCATTAGAACTTGTTATGTATTGCACAAACCGTTAGTTTGCAAGTTGTCAGTTTGCAAGATGCGCCTATTGTTAGTTTAATGATCAACAGTTGAGCATATCAGATGCTTGAGCGTCCAAGCATATATAGATCCCCACTACAATGCAGACCTTCACCGGCGCCGACACCTATCAGGTGATCCCCATTGCCATTAGGGGAGCTGACGGCAGACCCATAGGTCAATCTGATCAGGGTGCTACAAAAGCAGCAGCAAGCCTTGGGGATGAGCAAATGAGAGCAAAAGAAGCATAGCATTAGTTCCGTGATGATATGAGCCAGTTGTTGGACACAGTCCAGGAGATGGCTGTCGCTGCGGGTAGTTTGGAGAAGAGGCCTGCAGTGGCTAAGACTTCTCCAGAGGCCTTTGAAATGGTGTGTGTGCTGCCACCTCCACCGTCACTTGCACAATTTCCACACATCTCCCCCAGCCCCACCTATAGTACGGTTGTACGAGTTCTGAGCCATAGGGATGCCAGTGGGAATTCCACTCCCCAGGCAGGCTGGCAACGAGGCAGAGATAGCGAGTCCTCAACAGTTCTTGGTAGGAGAGGGCATTGATAATCAGGACCCGGAGCATCATTAGACTAGGGAATGGTGGGATGTTGACTATTCCTGAAGCATAGTGGACACTTGTTCTATGGGAGCATGATTCCAAAGGTTGAAGTACACAGGGAGACACCTATCTACATGGAATGTCCTTCCAGCTCTTCACTGATTGCAAGAACATAAAGTACATCTTCAGGCAAAATGATTTTAACAACAGACAATGCAGATTGCTAGAGCTCCTTGAAGATTATGATCTTGACATCGGCTACCACCCCGACAAAGTGAATGTCGTTGCAGATTCACTGGGTGGGAAGTTCGTTGCTTGTGGAGCTAGATTGGAAGATATGGGTATCTGGTATGAGGTCCAGAGAGAGGATGTGGCAGGCTTACATGTTGTGGTAGTGTTGTCGAGGCTCACTATTAGTTCCACCATAGCAAACCATGTTAGACAGGCATAGGCAAATGATCAATTACCCGAGCAGTGTAATTAACAGGCACAGGCAAATGATCAATTACGATAGTAAACCGTGTTACACGGGGCTTATTCCAGGTTAGCTAGACAGGTAGACAGACCATGTAGGATGAGAGGACAATATGTTCCAAATCTTCCAATACATCTAGAATTGCAAGAGTACATCCTTCAAGATGCCCATTATTCAAGTTTTATGGTGCATCCTATCTCAGTGAAGATGCATCATGACTTGTGTTGATCTTACTAGTGGCCAAGGCTAAGAGAGATGTGCTCGATACTGTGTCACAATGTTTTGTTTCTCAATAGGTCAAGATCAACACTAGAGACCAGGAGGTTTGTTGCAGTTGTTGCCACTGCAAGAGTGGAAGTGGGATTACATTACATGTGATTTTGAGACACATCTATCCCCTTCCATACCTCAGATGGAATTGAAACACTTAATCCCTATTCTTATGACCAATCTAGTATTGACGTTGGCCAGGTTGTGTCAAAACAAAATTGATATGCTCCATGGAGTTCCCCAGGAGATTGTATCAGATAGGGATCCTAGATTCACCTTTTCCTTCTGGAGATCTTTCTAGAGAGAGCTTGGTATAGATACCATGTTCGGCATATCCTATCTCCCACAGACCGACAACCAGTCCTAGAAGACGATTTAGATCTTTGAAAGCTTGCTCTGATCATGTTTGGACTTCGGTGGATCTTATGACGAGCATCTACCCTTGGGTGAATTTGCATACAACAATAGTTACCAGGCTAGTATTGGGATGACACCTTCTGAGCTATTGTATGGCAGGCCATGCAAATCATGGACATGTTAGTTAGAGGATGATGAGCCATTGATAGTTGGGCCAGAGTTACTTCAGGATGCCCAGAGGTTGGTTGACTTGATTCGGCAGAGACTATCAGCTGTTGTGGACAGGTAGTGGGCATATGTTTATTATTAGCATAGGGATGTCAGCTTTGCCCCAGAGGATCTAGTCTTCATGAAATTTTTACCGACCAAAGGAGGAGTGTGCTTTGGGAGACGGGGCAAGCTGAGTCCATTATATATTGGCTCATTCGAGGTGCTTAGAAAAGTAAGAGAGGTGGCTTATGAGCTTGCACTTCCCACCCAGTTTGTCAGTCATAAATCCCATGTTCCATATCTCCATGATGAAGAAGTATGTGTCGGATGGATCTCACATACTACAAAATGAGGAGCTCTATGTCCAACCCGACCTATCTTATGAGGAAGAGGCTACGTGGATTCTCGACCGATTTATGAATACTCCCCACAAGAAGGAAGTGCCTCTCATTGAAGGTGCCTAGTCATGGCAAGGACTTGAGGACACCACCAAGGAGTGTGAGGATGAGATGTGATGCTCCGTCACCAGACCTTCATTACATAGGACAAAGGTACGAGGTATTAGCAACCCCACCCTCCCTAGCAACCCCGTCCCTCCCACCCACCCCCCCCCCCACCCCACCTCTCCGTGTGCTTCTTTTCTAGTTGTGTGTGCTATTATTTGAGTGTTGTTGTGTTATGGCATTTTGCTCCGTGATGTCCAACCTGACCTATCCTATGAGGAAGAGGCTACATGGATTTTTGACCGATTTATGAATACTCCCCACAAGAAGGAAGTACCTCTCACGAAGGTGCCTAGTCATGGCAGGGACTTGAGGAGACCACCAAGGAGTGTGAGGATGAGATGTGACGGTGCGTCACCAGACCTTCATTACAGAGGACAGTGGTATGAGGTATTAGCAACCCTGCCCTCCCCTTCTCCCTCTCCCCCCCCCCCTCGTGCGACTCTTTTCGTGTGTACCCCTTTAGATAAATTCTGGGACATAATGCTCTTAACTAGGAGGAGGTTGTAAAACCCAGGCCATTCGCTCCTAGAGTTTTGAGTCAGTTTTGTCTTGACCCAAATCGGGTTAGTTGGATCCGGCCCCCTTACCGTATTTCGAGTATAGTATGGTGTATGTCCACCGGGCTTAACCTCCTTCAGTGCTCAATGTGCATTTGGACGCTACGTGCCTAACCTTTCATGTTTGGTTTGGTCCACGTCTCGTGTGTGACTTGGTGGCTGCCCTTTTAGACTGTTCTAGCCCCTATGGGACTAGCGATGCAATTCCCAAGGTTGTATCAGCCATTTTAGGGTGTATATCTTATGTTTTTGTGTTTTGGGTCAATTCTTACCTCATTAGGTGTGGCACCTTACCTAGGACATCACCAAGCCATACCTTAGGTGGTTGGGAGCGTCCTCATTTTCTTTAAAACCCCCTCTCCGTCCCCTTTTTCACTTCTTTCCTCATCTCCTCTGATCCTCCTCCTTGCTTCTTGGCTTCCCTCTTCCTCTATGAGCCTTCCCCACCTCTCCAAGCCTCCCTAGCACATTCCTAGCTACCTGGGGTAGTAGGTTTTGTGGTAGGAAGCCCCAAGAGATCTCCTCTTGGTCCTTCTTGAGGTAAAGGTTGCCTCTTTCCACCTCTCCTCATCGTTGTGTATTGTTCCTTGCTTGTATGCATTGTTGTATGCATTTATTTTGTATTATTATCATGTAGCTCTCTATGCTAGGAATCATTAGGACTTAAAATCATTTCATTTTCTTATGTATAAAAACATATATACATTTTTTGTGCTTGGATATTGTGTATATGCACTATTTTACCATAAAAATCATGTCTTGCATTGTAGATAGCCTTTTTGAATGATTCATGTTTTGTTGCACTCATAATAATCTGATCCACGCCTTTTATGTTGATCACTTCCTTTGTTATTGTAAAACTATGAAAAAAATAATTAGGTTATTTTATTTAGGGTTTTGTAAATCATAGAACGAACTGTAAATATTATTTAATCAAATTAATTCTTGAAAAATTTAATATTATAAATTATCAATTTTGACCTTTAGCATATCGGTATAATGATATTTATAATATTTTTAGAATTTAACATCCATTCGTATTAACTTAATAATTACTTTTTGACTTTACATTATCACACAAATGACTTTTTGAATTCCACACATATTTATAAAGTTTAATATAGTGAGTTCTTGAATTCCACATATAATCTTCTATATAAAGGAGAGTTCTGTTAATGTTAAATAAAACATCCTCTAGATAGTGTGTGAGCACATTTGACTTACAAAGGGAAGGCTTTAGGATCGTGTGTCATAGTTAAGGGTTCCTCATCACAATACCAGGTTTGTATAATTACTTGAAATGTCATATATTTCGATTTTGGAGCCTTCGTTGGCCTGAGTCCACATTCAATCACCATGTACCGAACTCAACCGGGGTCAAAGAATTGGCTTAGTCTGACACAGGGCAGCACCCTTAAAAAAATTACTATGTGGGAGTCTTGGTCGACTTGAGTTCATATTCGGCCACCATGCACCGACACAACCGGGGTCAATGAATTGACTCAGTCCAACATAGGGCAGCTGTAAAGACTGTGAAAAAATAAATAAATAAATAATATATTTGAACGTAGTCCGGGAAGGACCGAACGTGTTATATTACGCTACCCGGTTAATTATTATATTTTATTATTTACCTGGTTACCCGGTTAAATGAAATACGAGGGTTAGGGAGTTTTCCCATACCCTAGCCGTCATTTTCATTTTTATAATTTTTTAAAGAGGACGCCTTTTTGGTTTAAGGGGTATCTTCCTCACCTTAGCCGCCTAGTTCTCCTCTTCCTTGCCGGTGCTTCATCCTTGCTTGGGTATCCTTCCTATCTCCCTCTTCTTAATTTTCGTGCATGCATATTCTTTTTAATTGATAATAAGCTTGTTAATCATGTAACTAAAGTCTGAAATAAACAAGAAAAGAGCTAAACAAAATTGTATAAGATTGGAATCCTTGGCATGGCCGATGCGTTCTCCGGCAAGATGGGAAATCATGGCAAGCTTTGCCGGCGATCCATTGCAGCGGATGATTGCAAGCCAAGTAAAAAAACCCTAGTCCTACCGGCAAACAGTCCCCTAGTGGGCGACCTCCTTGCCAGGAAACAGGGCGGCGATCATTCCAATTCATGGCCGATCTCGCCTAGTCGGACACCGGTCCAGAGGTAGCAAATCCTCAAGTGCATTAACGTTGTAGCAAGGTGCAAGAAATCAATTAGTGGCTGAAGTTGGCACCTTTGATGGTTGTATCCGTGGAGGCCAGCCTAGAGCAGCAAATAGCAGAAACGAAAACAGAGACGACGACGGTGCGTGAAGAAATCCGGCTGTCCTAGGTGGCGATGGGTTCCAATCTGGCCGGGGAAGGTCGATAGAGGGTCGAGAGTGTCGAGGCAACCACCCAATTGAGGTGGCAACGCTCGCCGGCGGTGGAATCGGCGATGCAAACGCGTCACTGGGCGTGCCGATGCCAGCATCGCGGCGGCTGGAAGGCGGCCGGGGTCGACCAGGGTGACACTGCAACGGCACGGCAGGGCTGGGCGGCAACGACTGATGGTGGCCGGAGGCGATCGCTAGCGGCAGTTGGAGGGTGGCTGGAGTTGGGAGTAGAGGATGGTGTCGGGGAAGAAGAAGAAGAATTCCTTGGGTGGCAAACTTGTAAATAACACCTGACTCGACACCGGTTCGAGCTAAAAATAATACTAACTTGTAATAAATCTTTAAAAATAATTATTTTAATGGCTTATGGGTCAAAGTTACTAAACTAATTAATTATTGGACGAAATTGACATGGACATAAGTAATAAAAAATATGATAATGATTAACGGTCGATAATTAATCGTCGTACTATAACCGATTAAAATTAAATTGGATGGATTATAAGTAATTAATAAAATAAAGATTTTAGCTTTACCATATTAAATTTAATATTAGGTAAATAAAGTGATTATTTTAATAACGAGTCAGTAAGGTAGAAAATGGGTTATTAAAATATAATCGCGTAAAAATCACAAGCGTCGACCCTAAATAGCATAATGAAAATAAATAAAGTTCAGAAACTTTATTGAGTTGAATGATTTAAAATAATTGTATAATATCTTTGAATTAGAATAATACAAATTATTTTAAATAATTTAATCGAACAACTTAATTAATTAAATTGCTATGAATAATAATAGCGAATAAAAATTATAACCGTAAACTAAATTCATCAACGTCGGGGTTAAGTAATTATCACCGCAAAGGAAAATTAAATACTTGTTTATAAGTTAATAATTATTTTATTATTTGTTAAGTGTTAGTTATGATTTAGATAATTAATTTAAAATGTAAAGTAGGATTTAAATGATTATATCACATGAATAATTTAATATTTAATACTGTTGAATTTTAATACTTATATATATATTAGTCATTTAGTGGCATGCATTTCAACTCGAATAAAATTATACTAATGTATAATTTTATGTTCTCTATTCAGATTAGGATCGTTGGTCACAACTGCGAGTTCACTTACAAACTATCCAGGTCCGTATAATTATTTGAAATGTTATATTATCCGTATAATTATTTGAAATGATAAGAATCTTATGCCACGAATATGCTAGGGTACTTCCTAGCCATTTCTTGTTCAGTCTCCCATGTGGCTTCCCCCGACCTTTGATTTTTCCACATGCTTTTGCCAAAGGAATTTCCTTGTTCCTGAGTGTCTTTATTTCTCTTGCCAGGATGCAGAATCGCCTTTTCCTCGTAGGTTAAATTTGATTATAGCTCAAAGTCTTCAAAATTTGTGATTATATGATCTTCATCTCGTACATATTTCTTTAGCATTGACACATGGAAAACATTGTGTACACCAACTGGGCTTGGTGGCA
>JAURVB010004834.1:0-10598 GCA_033002965.1 Piper betle
CGCGGGTGAGCCGAAACGCGGTGTTACAGCACCGCTGCTCACCCCGTCTTGCCCACTGGCTAGCAACGTCCAGACATGGTTCAACCTCCCCAGCAATTCACCGATCACATGCCGGCAATGGTCCACCACCATCGCACTGCACCAGCACTGCCAGCGTGCATGCCCATGCTCGGTCGCACACACCAGCACCCACTCACGCGTGCTCTCTCGCACGAACATCAGCGCGCACCGTCGCGCGCTCCTGCGCCCGTGCGCCCGGGCACTCGCGCACACACCTGCGCATGACCGCACACACTCACCCGCGCGCACACACTTGTGCTCGGTACTGTGCCCCAACATAGTACCGCTATTTTGCTCGGTACTAGCGACTACTCGGCACTCTGTGCTACACACTTGGCTCGGTAGCCTGCTCATTCCACGGTTGCACCACAACCTCAATCTGCCAACCCAAACACCAATCAATAGCAACCTGGGGTTTCTTGACCTAGACTCGGCCACATGCTCGATACACTAAATACCGACCCATGTTCTGACACTACTACTGTAACTCGACACCATGCTCCATCACCATGCTCAATCACTCGGTAGCCTCGTACACCTTGGTTTGTAACCTGCAACTAAATACGGGTTAGCTTCAGTATGTTTTTTCACCACTCGGATAGCCACTGCTACCCCCTCACTAGTTCCCGATAACGCCTGTAAATCACGGCTGTAACACTAACTATACTGTCCTGTTTGTGCCCGCCGTGGCTTTTCCACCCCTATGTTGCTGCCCGTGATGTTGGGCTAGTGTGTAGATAGAAGTGGTTGTGGCTGCCGTGCAGGCAGTCCTTTGTTCTGCAGAGTTGCATGTAGTCCCTCGTCTACTGCTAGTGTGGCCTCCTAGGGATACAGCTGCAAGCACCCATCAAGCCCCGACGACAAGCACCTAGGTCTGCTCTGGCTCTACAGACAAATCAGGTAATCCAAGTATCCTCGAAATTGATGTGATGGTATCCTCTTTCTGCCACATACACTATCATGCCACTTTCAATTCGCCTGCTCTGCTGCTATGGCCTTTTTGGTCCTGTCCCCGGGATCTTTGACGCCAACAACAGGTCTGACGAGTACTCTTGGCCATGTGGGCATTCTCCACCTCTAATGCCTTCAACATTGTCTCTGCCAAAAGTGGTCTAAGCAAAGGATGACACTAATGACTAAGTCAGAAATTCCTGTTTCTTTCGGCTTTGAACAGAGAAAGATAAATACTAGGTGTAGAGCACGTACTACTGCCAACTAATTTGCACAAGGGTCCTCATTTGCACATAGGCAGAATGAGCTAATATTGACCATATCTTGCCCATCTTCTCCAATAGCAGCTGTCACCCTGAGCTTGGGCAAACACAACATTCCACGTACAGTGTCAAATGACTTTACGGCAACCTCACTGTCTATGCTACCATAAAATAATTGTCCGCTGTTTTTTAAGAAACAAAAAACATGTCATCGTTCCATAATCTGTGCCTCTGGCCCTTGAGAGTCAGAACTCTCCCCAACTACGAACTGCCTTGTCCATACCACCTTGGCCTGGTCACAAGAATACCTTTGCACAATGGTGCTCCTACAGGCGCCCGTCGTGGTTGCATGTTAAATTATCCTACTGTAGGTAGGGCTACTGGATTTTGAGGCACCGGAACAACTAGAGGTGGTGGTGGTTATGCTTTCACTAGCTTTGGCTCAGACATCACTACAGGCGTCTCTGTCTACACATACCTCTTTCTTACCTCTCCACTGCCGATGCCAAGCCCTAACTTTCTCTAATAGTTGTCTAATGACTTGTTCCTCGTTTACAGCTCGTTGCTTGTAGTACACTATGTAATATCTGGCCTCTTAATATTACCTAGTTTTTATTTCCTTCTCTTAAATATGGTATTGTCGTAGTTAACTATTTTCATTTCAGAATATAATTTTTTTCCCTTTGTATATAAGTTAGTTTAGATTAATGAAGATACTTTTAATTATACGTTTTTATGTATCCACCCACTCTACATTGTTGGAGTTCGTGTGTGGAGTTTTTGGTGTGGAGTTTTAGGCAATTCACCAAAGAAGAGGTTAGTAATCTTAATTAAAGTAAGTTAATAGTATAAATTCATGCATCATCTTCATGTTTTATGTTATCTACATACTTATCTTCATGTCCTATGCTTGTCTATCATGTTAGAATAATGTTTAAAGTATTAATTTATGTTTAGAATCACTATAAATAAGTTTTACATGGAGTTCTAATAATTTGAGCATGTTTTAGAATCAAATTGTTCAAAAGAACGAGTGTAGAACATGAACTCCATTAGATTATATGTTTTCTCTATACTAAAATCTTAAAAAGGATGTTAAATCATGTTAGATTATAAATGTTACTATAACAACTATTTTATTGTCTAGAGAATAAGGGAATCTTGTTTTTGTTTGATAAAAATTCGATCAAGAACTAAAAAGATAAGCGAATTTGGGTATAGAACCTAGCAAGAGTGCGGCGGTGCTTCATATAGAAGTCTTCTAGCACTAGGGCCTTCACTTTAAGTGAAAATACATGTAGCCAATGCCACGACACTGAAACTCCGGTTATGAGCCCTACGGCACTGACTTATGAGAAAACCCTAACCGAGGCCAAACGGTGCACCGCTTAGGTCGAATACCGCAGTGCGCATGCCCCAGGGTTGTTTTTCATGTTTAATTGATAATTTTGATCGACATATGTGATGCTAATGATTATTTAATCACTATATGATATTTGTATGATCATGTTAACAAATTTTTAATGCTTGTAATGTGTTGTATGAAATTACAAGCATTATGCATGTCATGTTGTAGCATATAGATATGGGTAGACTAGTCTAGATTATAATACTTGTTAATTATCGTCCAGAGTAGTAACAGTTCGTGTAGCTGAGACAAGGAGTTCATCAACAAGCTAATCAGGTCCATGTTTAGTCGTATTTGAGGAGTTTTATGATCCTCTATTTTACGTGATTAAGTGGATCTTTATCCTTTTTGTTATGTTAAATCAACATAATGTATGTGCCTAAGCACTACCTTTTAGTTTTACTTCTTGTACAAAGATGTGCTAGTTCTAACTGGTTCAATAGACCTGTTATGCCGAAGGGTATGGTGAGTCTCCATAAGGATGAACAATTACCCTAGCACCTCAGGCCACTATCTTCGCAGTGCATGTGATCATTTGTAGTGTACTATATAGTTTTGTGGTAGGGTACCAGTTCTCCCTAGGATTTTAGATACAAAAGCTCAATAATTACACACCAAGCTTCATAGTTATCTAGTTATTTGGTCAGGCGTCGGGCGTCGGGCGTCGGGCGTCCAATGTCTAAGTACCTATATACACTAGTGGTCTATGTTGTTGACATGTTGTGTTTCCAACTATAAAGGCATGACCTTAAGGATCAAAAGGTCAATAGCTAGTTTAGTATTATAGTGAAATCAACTTAGGATGATGAAGGAACTAAGTCAATTTTCATATACTTTGAAATCAAATTAGGATGATGAAGGAACTAAGTCAATTTTCATGTACTTTTCTAAGTCTCAAGGTGTCAATCTGTAAAACCCGGGTTTTTTGCCCAATGGTTTTAATTTTGGTTCGGTCGTGGCTCGGATCAAGTTGCTTAATCGGTTTTGTATGTATTTATGTATGGTATCTAGGTATGTATGAGTTGCCCGGCTTAAGCCTCCTTCAGTGCTCGGTACACCTTTTGGATGTGGTACACCCAATTTTTTTGTTCATGTTTGGTCCAATTTAATTGTATGTAGTTAGATTCTAGGACCGTGTCCCTCTCTTGTATTTTGTGTGTTTCATAACTTTTTGGACCATCCTAACTCTTTTGGGACCTTCAGTGCAATTCCCGACGTGGACCCGATTGCTTCAGGGTTAATCTCTAAGTTTTTGGGTTTGGAGATAACCCAACCAATACCTTTTCAGCTAACCCAACTCATACTTCTTTAGCTAACCCTACCTATACATCTATAGGTATGGCACCCATACCCCTATAGGTACGGCACCCATACCCCTATAGGTATGACACCCATACCTCTATAGGTATGACATCCATACCTCTATGACAACACCAAGCCAACCCATACCTATTTAGGTATGATACCCATACCTATGACATCACCAAGCCAACCACCATTCTTCTATAAAATCCACCAAATCCCTCACCTTTCCACTCCTTCTCCCAACCTGCTTCTCCACTATTTGAGCTCTCTCTATCCTTCCTTAACCTTACAAGATGTTCTTCTTTCAAGGGTTGAAGAATTTGGAGTGGGAAAACTCCAAGTTACCTCCCTTGAACTGTTAAAGGCATGTTATCCCGGTTTTGGTTGATGATTATTGTTTGGGTTGCTGTTTCATGTATAGATGTTGTTGTGTTCATTTTGATTAAATTTTTACCAAGTAGATATGCCTCTTAAAGAATTTTAGGAGGTGGTTTCATGTCATTATATGGGTGGATAAATAGTTATGATTTTTGTATCATATGTGTGTCCAGATTTGCACTAGTTAGCATAAAATTCATGACTCATGTTTTAGATGTTTCGTATGATCTTAGCCTTTTTATTTTCAGTCGACATAGATTTACAAGTTATATGTTGACATGTCGACTGATTTGGCATGTAGGATCATGATAAGGTCCAAAATTGGATTAAAGGTGGGAGCTTTCAAGGTTCCAGTGATTACCCATTTTCAAACTAGAGTATGCTGACAGATATGAACCTATATGACTGAGGCATTAGGCCTATAGAAACCATGTGAGGTAGACTATACGATGGTGGAGCCCTCTCCTATAGAACACTGTTACAATCACCCCTACATAGAGATAAATCATAGAGCACCTAGAAATGGATGAAATGTGTTCAACCCTACAAAGAGTTCATAGCCTAGATATACACTGAGTAGCACACCTACCAACTAAGTAACACAACTTCCAACCATGTAACTCGACCATTGATTGAGTAGCACAACCACCGAAAGAGTAACATAACTGCTAACCGAGTAGCACAGCCACAGTCCAAGTAGATGTACTACGGTAGGTTAGTAACAAGTTAGATAGTTGTCCAAGTGCAAAACATGGTACAACAATCGCATATAGCTAAATGATATGACACAAGCTGTAGATGACAAACTAGGTTGATCAGGCAACCAATAATAGAGTAGAAGTAAGGATAGTGTTATATTGACAACTTGAGTATGATCAAGCAGGATGAGTATGATTATTAGTCTTGTGGCATGTTAGTTGGATAGTGTGGAGTTTAGTGAATAGACAGATTCATGAATGACAATTAGATCAGAGACCCAGAGCATTAATATTGACCTATCAGCACACCAGGCATTAGAGTTGCGGGTGTGTAGTGTTATGTAATTACATGGTGTGCTCCTCTGTATTGTCTGTAGCTTACATATGACCATCTGACAACCTTGTTTGTGAGTCTACCACAATGGTTGTGTAACACCCTGATTTTGGTTCACTTAAGAACCGAATTAGAAATGTTGCAATCGGGTCGAGTCACGTTTAAAATTGTCAGTCGGTATGACTTGATCAATAAAATAGATCAAAACAACCCGCTTGGTGTCATGAGAATGGAAGACATTATTAAAAACACATCAAACGTAAATAAAAGTAAGAAAGTAAATAACTGTGATGAGCCCAAGTGTGTGAAGTGTTTATCTGTCCTCCCACCAAAGTCGACTCAAGATTTACAAGACCTACATATATTATATGAAAACCGTCAATCACGAATGTTACTGGTCCAAAGAATAACTAATACAATATGGCAAATGGGTATTTCATTATCCACAAAAACTTATGAAACATCAAGATTGCTTTATAGTAGGCGATAAGCAAACATACTTAAGCAATTGCCGGCTCGGATGCATGGCTCATAATCATATTCATATATATGCATATCACTTATGCCCTCACACATCCCATATCACCAGCCATGAAACTCGAGTGGCAAACGAACAGTTAAGTTAGTGCCACAATTTTCGGAAATGTGTTGCATTACGCAGTACCATCATACACCGCACTACCTCATGGTTTAAAGGAGTACTAGTGTGATTCGTACATATCTCCATTCCACACACTCTCTTATTCTTGAAATCCTTAAAAATGCGCGTACTCATATAATAGGCTTAGGAAAGAGCTTGTATAATATATTTTTGGCACTTCAGTTCAAAAACCAATAAGGGGTCTCAGTCCTTGTAGTTTTATTAAACACGGGTAGAAAATACAGCTAAATAGCCCGACATCGAAGGGATGCAATAAAATGCTGCCGATTTCATCCTACATATAAAACACAATTAAACTCGACACGCAAGGAGTCAAGTAGAGAGGGAGAGTCATACGAACCTGTGGTCCACGCCACCTGCACATCTACGGCAAGCTCAGACTCTAGAACCTAACCCACTACTAAATAAAATACTAACATCCCTATACGATGCATGCTCGTGGTGTGTGCTCATGTCGTCAATACATCCTAACAGAAAGACTATACTAAATAAACATACCGCTAAACACACCCAATTGAGGCAGCGATGCTCACCGGCGGTGGAATCTCCGACGCGAGCGTGTTGCTAGGAGGGCGATGCTGGCATCGCCGCGGCTGGAAGAAGGCCGGAGTTGGCCAGGGCGACACCACAACGGCATGGCAGGGCTGGTCGGCGATGATTGACGGCGGCTGGAGTGCGCCTGGAGTTAGGAACAAAGCATGTCAGAGAAGAAGGAGAAGAAGGGTGGTGGCAATTCTGTAAATATTGGTTGACTCGATACCGACTCGAGTTAAAAATAATACAAACTCGTAAAAAATCTTTAAAAATAATTATTTTAACGGGTTATAGGGTAAAGTTACTAAACTAATTAGTTATTGGACGAAGTTGACATGGACATAAGTAATAAAAATATGGTAATGATAAACTGTCGATTATTAATTGGCATAATAAAAGCGATTAAATTAAATCGGTCGGTTATAAGTGATTAAAAAATAAATATTTTACCTTTACCATATTAAATTTAATATTAGGAAAATTAAGTGATTATTTTACTAACGAGTTAGTAATGTAGAAAATGAGTTATTAAACTATAGTTGGGTAGCAATTACTCGCGTTGAACCTAAATAACATAATGGAAATAAATAAAGTTCGAAACTTTATAAAGTCAAATAATTTAAAATAATTTTATTAATAATATTTATGAATTAAAATAATACAAATTATTCTAAATAATTTAATTGAACAACTTTATTAATTAAATTACTGTAAGTAATAGTAGTGATTAAAAAAATTATAACCGAAGGAAAATATACTAATAATAGTAATTAAATATTTGGGTATAAGTTGATAATTATTTTATATTTTTTAGGTGTTAATTATGATCTAGATTAGTAATATAAAGTAGGATTTAAATGATTATGTCACATGAATAGTTTAATATTTAATATTGTTGAAATTTAATAGTGATATATGTATATTAGTCATTTAGTTGCATGCATTTCTACTCGAATAAAATTATATTTATGTATAATTTTATGTCCTCGTTCAAATTAGGATCATTGGTCGCAGCTGCAAGTTCGAAATATCCAGGTCCATATAATTATTTAAAATGTTGTATTTTCCATTGTGGATAACCTGGTCAGCCTGAGCCCAGATTTAACCACCATGCACCGAGTGCAACTGGGGTTAAGGAATTGATTCAGTTTTACATGGGCTACGCTCTTCATAACCAAATAATGGACATGATGGACTGACCCATCAGCAAATAAATTGGACATGGCGGATTAGACTCGCCAGCCATTTATGGACATGGTGGATTGGACCCACCAGCCGAAGAAGGACATGGCGGATTGGACTCGCCAGCCGGTAATGAACATGATGGACTGACCCATCAGCCAATAAATTGGACATGGCGGATTGGACTCGCCAGCCAATTACGGACATGGTGGATTGGACCCACCAGCCAATAACGGACATGGCGGATTGGACTCGCCGGTAATTGACATGATGGAATGTGACCCATTAACCAATAAATTGGACATGGTGGATTGGACTCGCTAGCCAATTACAGACATGGTGGATTGGACTCACCAGCTGATAACGGACATGGCAAATTGGACTCGCCAGCTGGTAATGGACATGATGGACTGACCTGTCAGCCAATAAATTGGACATGGTGGATTGGACTCGCCAGCCAATTACGGACATGGTGGACTGACCCATCAGCCAATAAATTGGACATGGTCGACTGACCCATCAGCCAACTAATGGACATGGTGGATTGGACTCACCAACTGATAACGGACATGGCGGATTAGACTCGCCAGCCGGTAATGTACATGATGGACTGACCCATCACCCAATAGGTGGACATGGTGGACTGACCCATCAGCCAACTAATGGATATGGTGGATTGAACCATCAGCTAATAAATGGTCATGTTGGAATGGTCACAAGTGCCAATATTATAGATAATGATAAAGAGTTTATGGACTTGTTTTATTTAATTATACTGCTTAGTAGTTAATCACTAACGCGGAATTGCCTCCGCACGTTAGCAGCTGGACCTAAAGACTAAGAGACGACAGGGTGGTTCTTTTACCATCGCAGGTGGTGAACGGTTAATAAGCAGACTCCTCTTTTAATTTTCTTGTGTTATAAATGTGGCTATGGGAAACGGTCCAAGACTGTGGGATAATTACTTCATGCATTGTCATTTGAAAAATATGTTCTTTTGAGTTAGAAATGCTAGACTTATTTGCTTTCATATTATACATGTAACCTTTTCAGTAACACCCGGTTCGGTTATGACTGGTTGTTATCGGGTTAGTTTTGTTAAATTTTGAGTAACACCAGGCCAGCAAGGCCCACAATATCGTGAAAAATGGCGGGTCGTTTAGGTGGTATCATAGCACGGTTTCCCACTAGCTCACATTTTATGACTCTAAGTACCTTGTTGAAAAGTCCAATAATTATCTTTTCCCACTGTGTTGTGTTATTAATTAACAAATTCATTTGCTACAAATAAACCTAAGTGATTGAAAAAAGAAACATACTAAGGAACCATGAAGGTTCGACATGTTAGATGGCAGGCACTCATAGACAGTCAAACCGAGCTACTCCGCCCAATGCGAACACCGAGAATGTATTGGCTCAGACACTGACGGCCATATAGGGACTAGCGCAGGCTTCCAAAAATACAAATTCTGTGGTTCAGAATATTGTTCAATGGTTACCGGGAATGGTAGCTGGGCATGGAGCCTCAAACTCGGCAGCGGGTCCCAGAATCACCCCAGATGGTGGTCAGGGGAGTGCCCAAGGGTGGGTAGGGTTAGCAGACCTAGGCGAGCAAGGGGAGCTTCCAAACCTAGTGCCACCGGTAGTCCGACAAGTGGTGCCGCCAGCTGTGGATGATAGTGAACGATACACTATGGAAAATTCTAGAAGAATGGAGCTGAGTTATTCATTGGAGGGACTGATCTAATGAAGGCAGAGAGCTGGATTGACATTACCCAAAAAGCATTTAGAGCTCTGTCTATGCCCCACCGCCATCAAGTGAGGTTGGCAACATGCATGCTTCAGGAGGAAGCATCTTACTGGGGAAATCCATGGAAAAGACTACATTCTATCAACATGTGATTTCATCCATCTCATGGGTAGAATTTGTAACAGCTTTTAATGGACAGTACTTTCGTGAGCCCGTTGTCCAAAAGAAAGTACTAGCATTCACTAATTTGGTTCAAGGGAGGTTTCAGTCCGGGAATATGTGTATTCCCAGACGAACTTCCAGGGTTACCTCCTAAGCGGGAAGTGGAGTTTGCCATTGACCTAGCACCTAGAGTGACACCAATTTCTAAAGCACCAGTCTTAACACTGCCAAATGGTAATGAAGGATTTGTAGTCTTCAGCAGTGCGTCTTTGCTGGGTTTAGGATGCGTCCTTATGCAAGAAGGTAAGGTGGTGGCCTATGCCTCTCGTCAATTGAAGATTCATTAGCAAAATTATGCAACCCATGACTTGGAACTGGCAGTAGTGGTTTTTGCCGTGAAGATTTGGAGACACTACTTGTATGGGGCCCAGTTCGAAGTCTTCACTGACCACTAGAGTTTGAAGTATATCTTCACCCAGAATGACCTTAACCTTTGACAGAGGCGGTGGATGGAATATTTGAAGGACTACGACTTCCAAATCTTATTCCATCTAGGGAAAGCGAATGTGGTAGCCGACACGTTGAGTCGGAAGGGCAACGTGGACAAAAGTCAGCAGCTAGCTAGACTTTGGGCCATGTCAGCAGAAGTGGTAGCGGTCAAATCGATGGAGCAACTAACAAGCTTACTGGCAAATTTGGTTGTTTCCAATGAGTTAGTTGATCGTGTTAAGCTCGCACAAATGGGTGATGAGGAGCTGAATAAAATGTTGGACAAGATTCCTGACATTGTAGCTTATTTAAATAGTGTGATCAGATTTAGAGGAAGGTTGTGTGTACCCAAGGATAATGCACTGAGGCAGAATATCTTGTAGACGGTTCATCGTTCAAAGTTCTCAATACAGCAATGCATGC
>JAURVB010004835.1:0-30302 GCA_033002965.1 Piper betle
GCTCTGTATCAGTAAACATATGCCAAGAGTTGGCTCTGATACCACAACTGGTATCAGAGAGTATGCCAAGAGTTGGCTCTGATACCACAACTGTAACACCCCGTTTCAGCTCACCCGCAAACCGACCCGGGAATGTCACCGGCGACCGAACCGTTCGCTAATCTACTGGGTTCGGTTAAGCCGTCCAGGATCTACTCTCGGCGTTTTAAGATGGAGATGCAAACATGAAATGCATGGATGGGATGCGTGGGTTCTAACGGAGTCCTACATACATGCCATGACGTGCAAGCAAAGACAAGATAAAATAATAAATGAGAAACCAAAAGAAAATATATACTATTTTATGAAAATACGGTAAAACATGATAATCTATCGTAACATTCATCATTATCTCCTTCGGTATAATTATATGAAATTGTGTATTTTTTTCAAACTGGTAGCCTTCGTCGGCACTAACCTCAAAATGAATTGGGGGACCACCTAATCTTAGAATGAGTTGGGAGTCAATTTTCTAATCTCAGAATGAACTGGGAAAGCATGACTAACCTCAAAATGAATTGGGGGACCACCTAATCTTAGAATGAGCTGGGAGTCGATTTTCTAATCTCATAATAAACTCGGAGACCATGACTAACCACGAAATGAATTGGGGGATCACCTAATCTCAGAATGAGCTGGGAGACAATTTCTAATTTCATAATGACTTGGGGGACAATTTTAATCTCAGAATAAACTGGGAGACCATGACCAACCTCAAAATGAATTGGGGGACCACCTAATCTCAGAATGAGCTGGGAGACAATTTCTAATCTCAGAATGAGTTGGGGGACAATTTTAATCTTAGAATGAACTGGGAGACCATGACTAACCTCAAAATGAATTGTGGGACCACCTAATCTCAGAATGAGGTGGGAGACAATTTCTAATCTTAAAATGAACTGGGAGACCATGACTAACCTCAAAATGAATTGGGGGACCACCTAATCTTAGATTGAGCTGGGAGACAATGTTCTAATCTTAGAATGAACTGGGAGACCATGACTAATCTCAAAATAAATTAGGAGACCACCTAATCTAGAAATGAGTTGGGAGATGTTTTCTAATCTCAGAATTAGCTGGGAGATGACTTTTAATAATCTCAGAATGACCTGAGAGACAAATTACTAATCTCAGAATGACTTGAGAGATAATTACTAAAAGACTTGTGTGGGATTTTATTGACTTGTTTCATTTAATTATGCGGCTTAGTGGTTTTATCACTAACGCGGAATTGCCTCCGTAGGTGAGGAGCTTTGGAATGAAGAATAGAAGTGTGGTTGGTGGTTCTTTTACCAACCTAGGTATGGTAAATCGATAATAAAGTTGGACTTCTTTATTATTCTCTTATGTTATAAATGTAGCTATGGGAAACGGTCCGAAACTGTGGAACAGTTATTTTATATTTAGAGAACATGATTTATTGTTATGATTTATATTTATGTTACGCGACTTATTTGCTGTATTTCAGTAAAAGTTCTGGAATATTACCGTTACATCAATTATATTTTTAAGTAACATCCGGTCCGGTTCGGGCGGGTTGTTACAGCCATAGTCGAAGTTTACAAGGCAGCCAGTTGCGGTTACTGGTGCTGAGACAAGCAAGGGCAGACGGCACAAACCCAAGTCGTGTATTGGTGGTTGGGCGATCGAGCAGTGCAGCGTGTGGTACTATTTGACTTCTGGAACAGCCTATCGGTAGGGCGTGTCGGTAGCCAGAAGTGTTGTATCAGCGTTGGAGTTGTGATGGAGCACAGGTGATCGAGTGAAGGTTGAAAGCAGCAACCTTGGGGTGTTGAGGTTGGCCGAACACAGGTTCGTGTTTGTGGCGAGGCTTCCGTATATTGTGTCAAAGTTGTGTACTTGGTGTTAGGCTGAGTGTTTTTGGGGTGAGAATACGCCGCACAAGACTGGTTTGAGTTGAAAAATTTTGGGTCCTTGAATCAGACTCGTGACAGTTAGCATGGTCAGAGGGGTCAGTGTTATTGGTAGCAGAGAAAACATACTTTTCCATGATTTTAGTTTAGAGAAAACTTACAACTTAACAGAGTTCAAGTTCTAAACTTGTTTTTTTCCACCAATTTGATTCTAGATCTTGGTCAATTCATTAAAACTACTTATAATACTTATTTGTAACAATTCAAAACATGAATTAATACTTTAAACATTGTTCTAACATAATAGACAAGCATAGAATTTGAAGAAAAGTATGTAGATAACATAAAACATAAAAATAATGCATGAATGTACACTATTAACTTACTTTAATTGACATTAGTAACATCTTCTTCGGTGAATTACCTAGAACTCCACACCAAAAACTCCACACGATCTCTAACAATGTAGAAAGGGCGGCTAGAAGAGAAGGTAGAGCAAAGTTGGTTTGAGACAAAGACATTATAGAGAGAGGCCTGCTAGGGCTTAGTATTGCAAAAGATGCAATTCATCCTCATAATGCCTCCTTATATACTCTTGGCCTTCTACTCACATTAAGACATCTTCCTCTAAATCTCAACAGACTAACCCTTAAACCCCATACACGGACTCTTAAGTGGCAATCCCCTCTACATCCAATGACAAACTTTTACCAAAGGGCAAAACTTGACTGTTGGACAACAAATAATTCTAGACTTCCACTTAGATCATCAGATCATGTAAATAAGTGTCTAGGGCCATACATTGGAAATGAAAACCAGTCGGCATTACCATTAGCGATATAGAATTGGTTTATGTATGACCGTATCCAACTTGTCCACCAAGGTAAAGTTTGCCGACTAACTAATCTGTAGGGATTCCACTTGATCGTTTGTACCCTCTCATGATTGAGCGTTTAAATAATAATCTCCCTTAGCCAAACTCAATATAATTATAGATCTCACTTAGCCAAACTAAATAAAATTAACACACAAACATATAATTCAAAGTATCTTTCATTAGTTTATACTAACTAATACAAAGAAAAAATAATTTTAAGTGCAGAAAATAAAAGAGTTAACTACGACACTATCTTACTCAATTGAAGAAAATAAAAACTAAGTAATATTGGCAAAGAGGCCTTTGTAGACAAAGACGATTGTAGAGATGTCTGAGCCAAAGCTTGTGAGAGCACAACCACCACTACCTCAAGGTTTTCCAGTACCTCAATTTTCAGTAGCCCCATCTGCAGTTGGCTAGTTTGACGTGCCACCACAAGGGGTGCCTGTAGGAGCATCAATGTGTATAGGTAATCTCATAACCAAGCTAACGTGGTATGGTCGAGGCAGTTTGTAGTTGGAGAGTTCTGGCTCTTAGGGGCCAAAGACACGGATGAAGGTACAATGAGATGTTTATCATTTCTTGAAGAATAGTGGACAGCTGTTTTATGGCAGTATCCCTCAAGTTGTTGTCAGTGATTGGACACCATAGATGGAGTGTTACAACACATGGGTTGTCCACCTGAGCTCGAGGTGAGAGCTGGTATGGAAGCAATGCAGAGGATGGGCAAGATATGGCGCAAATTAGCTCACTCTACCTATCTCCAAAGTAGGAGCCTTAAGTAGATTAGTTGGTAGGAGTTCAAGACGTGTTCTATGATCAATATTTTTCTTTCACAGTTCAAAGCAGGAAGAAACAAGAATTTTCTAACTTTGCAGCGGAGGGACATAATGATAGTAGAGTACCAGGTGAGATTATTAACTCTTGAGAGATTCGCGCCCAATAAATTTGCACATGAGAGAGATAGGGCAGAGAAGTTTGTGGCTGGATTTAGACTAAGCATTCAGTCAGTAGTGTCATCCTTTGATTGCACTGCTTTGACAGAGGTAGTGATGAGGGCATTAGTGGTGGAGAAAGCTTATGGAGACACCATATGGCCAAGAGTGCTGGTCAGACTAGGTAGAGTCAGAGACCTAGGGGACAGGACCAGAAAAGTTTATAGCAGGAGAGGAGGCAGATTGATAGTGGAGTGGCAAGTGGCAATGTATGTGGCAGAAGGTGTATGCCACATAAGGATTGCAGACACAAAGGTTCCTTTAGCAGACTAAGACCTTCCAGCAGCTAACATCACATCAGTCGAGAGGATGGTCGGAGTACCCCGTTTATCCCTAGTAGCAGAGGAGACACCTAAGTGCATGCCGCCGAGGGCTTGATGGATGCTTTATCTATGGCAAGAGGAGGCATTGGGAAGCCATATGACTTAGGAGGCCATAGCAGCAGCAGCAGATAAGGGACTACTTGGAACTCTGCAGTGGAGAGGATTGTCTGCACTGCAGCCACAACCACTCCAGCCCAACATCAGGGGCACCACCATGGGGTGGCAAAGCCACAGCAGGCACAACCTGGACAGCATGGTTTAGCAGGGTCAAGGGGTTCAGTGTTATGGGCAGCAGAGACAGGGAGGTTTAGTGGCAGTGTACCTAGTTCAGATGCTGAGGGGTGATGTTGGGCTGACAGTGGACACAATGTTTGGAGAGTATCAGGATGCAAGGCCACAGCAGCTGGGCAGGATCTGCATAGCCACGGTAGAGGAGGCTGTTCAGGATGCCGCAATTATTACATGTACTATCCTTATCCATTCAGCTTCTGCGATAGTGTTGTTTGATTATGGTAGTACACATACCTATATGACCAAGGTATTTGTCGCTAAGGAGCTAGTCGCCCTGGTACCAGATACACTCGGTCAAGCACTTGGTTGTCTCAGGCTTCCCCTTTTCCTCTGGGATGCTGAGTGTTGTAGATAGACCTTAGGACCTTGTCTAGATACATCACATTGTGTGTGTCGGTGTGTTCGTGCGGCTTTTCCGAGAAAAACCCCTAAGTGGAAGCAAAATTGGTTGAGAATCAAGGCACTAGGCCAGCAGCCTAGTGCTCAGCCAGGGTTTGACTTTACTAATTGGCTCAAACCATGGGCTCCTATGCGCTACCCCAGCGCCTTTGAGCCCCTATTCCCCCTTGGCTGGCATAGCTCCCATAACAGTGAACCCCTTTACAGAGATGTGGAAATAGCCTTTTTATCTTACGCATTATAGAGATATATCCAATTATTCCACAAGAGTGACGAGATAGAGATGTAGAGGTAGGTAGTTGAACATAAGGTTTTCTCTTGATTGAGGAATCCCCCTTTGTTAATCTAGCCAAATTTGGAACCTTAATGGATTAGTCAATCTTTAGCAAGTCCTTCTTTTCCATGAGAAGCTTAGTGTTTACTTCCTTTGCCTTCAAACTTGTATTGATTTTTCCATTCTTCTTGGAGTGAGGCCACTTCATTCGCTATAGACACCATATTTTGCTATAGTGACTTCTTCTCCAAGGTCACCTTCTTTAGTGATTCTTTGAACATCTCATTTCTCTTTGCCAATTTCATTGATTCCCCACATAAAGATTCAAAGGCCTCTTCAACTTTTTCTCTAATGAAGCACAAAACTTTAAAGCGAACCTCGGATACCAATTGAAGGCATCTATCTAGGAGAGAGCTAACTACATACTTAGTAAAAGAGTTAGATCTCCACAACAATAGACCCTTATAAAGATTGCAAGCGGACAATTAAAGTGGAAATGAATTAAGCACAATGAAAGGATAATCACAAAGTAGATAATCAAAATAATCACAAATAGATAATCAAAATAAACAAAAGGATAATCACAATGAACAATAATATTAACTCAATTAAGATAGTGGTGTGTGAGGCAACATAAGATAAATTCCATTAAGCTACTTTTGTTGGTGAAGTTGTCAAACCATACAAGTAGCAAGGTGGCCTTGACCTTAATTAAATTACACCATAAAGCGATCAAGTCGATTAGAAGGGGGAAGTGCGCTAAACCAAGTGAGTCAAATTAAAACAAGCACCAAATCCCCTTCATTTGTTTCTTCCAAAGGACTAGCTTTGGCAATTTTTCCTTAATGATCGACTGCCAAATGATCTACTAAATGCTAGTTGATTGTGCACTTAAACTAACCATGTCAGCTTCAACTACTGAACTGGGACCAAAGCCTAGCCGAAGTTCCTCAACTTTGAGTTGCTTGCACCATGTCTGCCCTTGTGTTTCCAAAACTTGCTTTGGCTGACGAACCCTTAACTGAAGCTCAGCCAAAGTCATCCTTTGCTTTGCATCACGTCATCCCTTGGGTTATTTATTTCAAGCACTTAGATTGTCAAACTTTCAACGGATGGTTTTCCGAACTCTAATGCTTCATGATTATTCAGCAAGCCTTTGGCCTTTAGTTACTGAACAACCAACCAAAGGTTGAACTCCTTTCTTCTTTTGTTTGCACCTCATATCTTCGGTTGTACAATACTTGACTAAAGTTTAACTGAAGTCTTCACCACTTCAATACCTGAAATGAGTCTTCAACATTGAATTCTTTATTTTGTTGTTTGGTCATCAAAGTTTTGTTTAGAGTGTTTTGAAGTTGATGTCTCATCAATATAAGGTTCAACAATAAATTTGTTGCTAATCCTAGGCCTTGTCATTGGATTGAAAAGAAAAACATAAAACTTTGCGTTTTAGTCTTTATCTTGCTTACTTGTACTTCATTACTTGAACATAAAACATGAGGATATAGACATCATTATGTCAAAATACTTTTTGACTAATCTGTTTAAAACATTGGCGCATAAGGAATCTTAAAACTCCCCAAATATGACTAAACAAACCTGGGCAACACATAGCTTCATGCTCGAAGATGCTCAATTGCACGTCCGAGTTTGAATGATAATATACCCAGATTGGCTTACCTCCAAGTCTAAAGAACAATAAACCTGGAGGAGCTAACCCATGATGCTAATAATATATAACATAGCCTTGATGCTCGTAAAACTTGCTAATAACACATACAACATGCACACAACATCATACAAGTATCATATAATCCTTAAACATCCATAAATATATTGTAAACATAGTGAAAATACCAAAAAGAAATGAATTAGGGTTTCTGGCCTGGGCGTCGTGGTGCTGGACCTGGATCTACTTTTCTCAAAATCGAGTGCCATGGCACTAACATCCCCTGGTTGGGCACAAACGGACTAGTCTCAGAATGGAATTTGTCCAAAATGAGTGTAACGGTGCCGGTAGCCCCTGAAATGGGAGCTACAGCATTGCATTCCCCTAAGAAATTTTGTTTCTATTAGTGCCTCAGCACACTGCTAGTGTAACACCCCGTTTCGGCTCACCCGTGAACCGACCCGGAAATGTCACCGGCGACCGAACCGTTCGCTAATCTACTAGATTCGGTTAAGCCGACCAGGATCTACTCTCGGCGTTTCAAGATGGAGATGCAAATGTGAAATGCATGAATGGGAACAATTGGGTTCTAACGCGGTCCTACATGCATGCTATGATGTACAAGCAAAGACAAGATAAAATAATAAATGAGAAACCAAAGGAAAATATATACTATTTTATGAAAATACGGTAACACATAATAATCTACCATGACATTCAATCATTATCTCATTCGTTTTTACCTGAGCCGAGTCTGAACTCCAAGGCTCCCTACTCATTCATATTTATCAGTTCGTTTCATAACAAGTAATTCATTCAAGCAAACACATCAAAATTATCATTTACATAACTATAACACACCATCATTATACATACGTTACACGCGGCAGGTACATGTGTGCGCGGTTCTGTGCTGCTCCTCCGCAATCCCGACAGCTTTCATCGCTCGCATTCCTCACCTACATATATATAGAAAAACCGTCAGTAACGAGTGTTACCGGCCCGGAAAATAACTAATATCAATCTGGCACAGGAGAGCAAACTCTCCTGTTGAATCAAAACCATATACTTCCTCAAGAACTCTCATCAGGGCACATACGGGAGCCATCGCCGTCGGGCCGTCGCCCTCGGGTCGACAGCGTCCCCCTATCTTTCTCATTCTCATACCGTGGCCATTTCTCTATTGCTTCTCGCATCAAATTTCATTCCTTACCGCCCTCTGCACCTTCCATATTACTCCTGGCCTTGAGCACAAAGGCCGAGCACTCTCAGGCAGTCGCCTTCAGTACCCTTTGAACCACAAGTCTAGACATGCGCTGCATTGCAGTACCCGTAAACCTCCACACTTCTCCGGGTTTGAGGAACTCAAAGGTGGAGTTGTCCGGATCCTTCGGGAACGAAGTGGGTTCTCCCCAGCTCCAGAGCCCGCTCTTCCGGGCACACGCCCTATCTGAAGACGTGGCCGCAAGTAACCCTCATTCCATCTCTCACCGAAAACACGAAAACTATATATATATAGGCCTGGGTTGGGATTTATACAATAGGCCCGAAGGCAACTTGAGCTGGATCTGAAGTTCTAAAACAAACTCGAGGGATCTCATCCTCGAGGGTTATTAATCCGAAAAAGAACTGTTGGCTAAATGGCCCGAGTTAAGTGGGATCCGATAAAACGCCACTTAACTCGTCCTGCACATGATAAATCAAATACACAATAGAGTAGCGTAAAACAGAGAACGAGTCCTAAACGGACCTGGTAGAAGCTCCAAACGGGTCCACGCGCCTAGGCGGCGAGCTCCTACACCGTACCTACACAATCAAGCTAAAAACTAACGCCCGCATGATGAATCACACATCCTATAGCATGCACACACAATCAACACAATCACGCATCAATCAACACACATCAACCTATATCAATTCTAGCAAGTCTACTTAGGCTAGTTTGCATTAGATCATGATCATTACCTAGTTACCCTAATTAGTTTCTTAGTCTCCATTTTTAACACCACTCAATCAAACAAATTTCATATTTTATCCTTAATCAAATCTACATTTATACATATTATTATAACACACAATTCACCAATCCTAGCATGCAATTCTAATAATCAATACTTTCAAATAATTAAATTAAAATAAATTATACCTCGCGTCGTCGAAAATCGGCGACGGCTAGGGTTTCCGTTTCGTGGCTCGAAACTCGAATTCGGCACCTAGCGGCGTCCGAAGTCCGATCAGATTGGACCAGGTGCGTTCGGCGGATGATCCGGCGAATTTCCCACGAATCCAATTTTCCGGCGGTTCCGAGCGGTTTTCCGGCGAGTGTCGGCGGTTTTCCAGCGGAATCCGGCGGTTTTCCGGCGGCGATTCGGGACGGAGCAATCAGGGGTCTATCGGCACCAGCTCGACGAGCTTGGTCCGATGGCGGTGTCAAACAAGGTAGCCGAGGCGGCGATGGCCGTCGGCGGCGGCGTTGAAAACGGGTGGCGGCGGCGGTGTGCTCCGATCGGGGCTCCGGCCGGCCTCGACGGCGCTCGGGATGGATGGGGGAAATGTCGGCGACGGCGAGGGGGTGGTCGTCGGGGTCACAGCGGCGGCGGCGCGGCCCGGACGGCGGCGAAATCGGGCTCGGAATGGCGACGGCCGAGGCGGCTTCGCGGCATCGCGGCGGCGCGCCGGCAGGCGATCGGTGGCGGGGTCGATCGGGGCGGCACGGCGACGGCGAGGGGACGACAGACGGTTGGTTCCGGCGGCGGGGCGACAGTCGACGGCGGTGGCGGCGACGAACGAAGTGGGCGGCGAGGGTTTGGGTGAAGAAGGGTCGGGAGGAAGAAGAAGTAGCGTGCGATGGCATTTTTGTAAATTAAACTTGACTCGACTCCGACTCGAGTCAATAATAATAACTATCTCCTAATAAATCCTAAAAAAATCCAAAAAAATTGGGAAAAATCCCGTAAAATCAAACAACACAGCAACATCCAAATGATATGCTCTATAACTAATAACCCACCTGAATATGATCCAACGCGTCCTAATTCGTCATTCGGCCCTAAAAATATTCTACGATAAAATAAAAATAACAATCAATACTGCATACCTCCATATACTTGATAACCCATTTCTCATCATCTTTCAGGCGTTATCATCGTACACTTGAGCATACATGACTCTCATCGCTCATAACTCACAGCTGGCCTCAACTCAGCTCGCGGTCCATGAAGCTGACTCGACTCGAACCGACAGTTGAACCGACTGGTTCACTCCCGTAAAACTCTGACTCGAGTCACGGGTTTTACAGCTAGTTAGTGCCAATGCGTGGTGGCAAAACTAGGCTTTTGTGTTACATAGACATCAGAATCATGTACAACAACTTGTTTTGAATCCATTATAATTACTTACCCTACTTTCTCGTTAATTTTCGTTTGTAGAAAATTTATGGTATCAAATACAACAAACTAGTTTTGCCATTAAATTTTTCATCCCATAAAATTTTTTGTAGTAGGGTAACCAATCACAATTCATTGTTGTATCGTAACAATCCTATGTCTAAACATCAAAACATAACATTCATGTCTAAAGAATAAAACATAGCAAACAATCATAATTCACAATTCATTGTTGTAATAATAAATACTTTTACTATTAATACCCAATACATTATTCCTCTCATGAGAAGGCTAGACTTCGTTGAAGACTATATTTTTCATCCCATAAATTTTTTATATTTAGCCTTGACTAATATCAAATACTTAAAATTTTTAGTTTATGTGGTTCATTATATTAAGTACAATTATGTTAAATCAATGTCTAACGCTCTATTATGTATGGGGACAATAAATTAAGTAAAATTTCAATGAATAAGTATAGGGAGAAGGTGAAAACTATGTTGAACAAGATGAATACGGTTACATGTGATATAAATATACACCACTAGGTATGAAAAACTAGAGGTCGTTGGTTCTCAGGTGAACTCGGGTCGAATAGCATGTGGTCGAGCTTTGATAGCCATTCATATATTATGAGGAGACAAACAATGTTGGGTAGGGATGGGCATCAGCATAATGTCTCACTTGGCCATCATGCTTGGACATGTCTGGTTGTTTTGAAAAAAATTCCCAAATGTCACCTACCCAAATGTTTGAAATTGGGACCTCCTATCCAAGTATTGGACTAAATACCAATAGGCTACCCCTTCGAATTTGTTAGCTAGACTAACTATTTAATATTTAATATTAAACAAGCAGACTACCCATCTGTTTTTGTGAGACCCTCAACTTAGTCCTACATCTAATACCTACTGGGAGAAGATCCTATTTATAAGTGAGAGTGGACTATAGATCTTTAACTTGAGTTAACCATTTTAAAGAAATGACTTAGGCTCATTATGTTGCACTTTTGGTCGGGTCGTTATAGGTGGTATCAGAGCAACCAGGTTTTGTGTTAGATGGTGGGCTGGACTAGGGACATTGGCTAGGCTGCCGGTCATGGGCTAGAAAGGTCGTGGACTGGGGCTAGCAACGGGCTGGACTGGCATGCTAGCTAGGCTACTGGTCACGGGCCAAAAGGTCATGGGCTAGGGCTAGCAACGGGCCAAGTATTGGCTGGCGAGTCCAATCTGCCATGTCTAATTTATTGAGTGATGGGTCAGTCCATCATGTCCATTACTAGCTGGCGAGTCCAATCCGTCATGTCCGTTATCGGCTGGTGAGTCCAATCCACCATGTCCGTAATCAGTTGGCGAATCCAATCAGCCATGTCCAATTTATTGGTTGATGGGTCAATCCATCATGTCCATTACCGGTTGGCAAGTCCAATCCGGCATGTCCGTTATCGGCTAGTGAGTCCAATCCACCATGTCCGTAATTGGCTGGCGAGTCCAATCCGCCATGTCCAATTTATTTGTTGACGGGTAAGTCCATCATGTCTGTATAATTATTTAAAATGTTGTATTTTCCATTGTGGACAACCTGATCGGCCTGAGCCCAAATTCGACCACCATGCACCGAGTGCAATCGGGGTCAAGTATTGACTCAGTCTGACATGGGTTATGCCCTTCATAATCAAATAATTGACATGTTATAGGGTTGTTAGAGGGTTGGTTTGTTAAATTTTGAGTAACACCTGGCCAGCAAGGCCCATAATATTGTGAAAAATGACTGGTCATTATAGGTGGTATCAGAGCAACCTGGTTTTGTGTTAGGTGGTGGGCTGGACTAGGGACATTGGCTAGGCTGCCGCTCACGGGCCAGAAGGTCGTGGACAGGGGCTAGCAATGGGCTGGACTAGGGATGTTAGCTAGGCTGCCAGTCACGGGCCAAAAAAGTCATGGGTTGGGGCTAGCAACGGGCCATGTTTAGGCATTTCGGGGACGAAATTTCCTAAGGTGGGTGGATTGTGAGATCCCTCAACTTAGTCCCACATCTAATACCTACTGGGAGAAGATCCTGTTTATAAGTGGGAATGGACTAGAGATCTTTAACTTCCGGGGTACCCATTTTAAAGAAATGACTTAGCCCATTACGTTGCACTTTGGGCTGGGTCGTTACAAATGGTATCAGAGCCGACCTGGTTCCGTGTTAGATGGTGGGATGGACTAGGGACGTTGGCTAGGCTGCCGGTCACGGGCCAAAAAGAGGTCACGGGCTGGGGATAGCAACGGGCCAAGACTAGAAACGTTGACTAGGCTGCCGGTCACGGGCCAGAAAGGATGTGTGCTGGGGCTAGCAACGGGCCAAGAATAGGCATTTCAGGGACGAAATTTCCTAAGGTGGGTGGATTGTGAGATCCCTCAACTTAGTCCCACATCTAATACCTACTGGGAGAAGATCCTGTTTATAAGTGGGAATGGACTAGAGATCTTTAACTTCCGGGGTACCCATTTTAAAGAAATGACTTAGCCCATTACGTTGCACTTTGGGCTGGGTCGTTACAAATTCGATGGAAAGTACTTTCCACCAGATGTTAGGAAAAGGAAGGAATGGGAGTTCTAGATGTTGAGGCAAGGACCTATGACAGTGGTACAGTATGAGACGAGGTTTAGAGCGTTGGAGAGTTTTGCACCAGATTTGGTTCCTACCGAAGGAAGAAGAATAGAGCGCTTCTATGAAGGCCTCCATCATGAGATTCAGATGGCATACTTGGATAGGAAGTTTACTACCTTCGGTGATGTAGTGAGAGCTGCAGGTGAAGCAGAGCGGGTGATAGCTACACGACCACGTCGAGATGTCGACCAGATGGCAGCAACATCCGAGGCCATATCAGCCAGAGCAGGGCGCACAGCAGAGACGACGTGTAGATGCGCCAGTAGCCATGAGAGCCATGGATGGCCAGGTTCAGGGCAGCAGAGCCCTATTCTGTCAGAATTGCCAATGCCATCATTGGGGAGAGTGCAGAGTAGGCAGAAATGTATGCTACAACTGCGGTCAGCCAGGGCACTGAGCCGCAGAGTGCAGAGTAGGCACTAGGGTTTGTTACAACCGCGGTCAGCCAGGACACAGGGCCGTAGAGTGTAGAGGAGGCACTAGGGCCTGTTACAGTTGCGGTCAACTGGGACATAGGGCTGCAACGTGTCCGACTGGCCAGAGCCAGCAGTTGACACTCCCAGCGCCTCAGCAGAGACTTGCACTTCCAGCTCCCCAACAGCAGTCACAGCAGAGAGGCCAACAGGGCTATGGACAAGGCCAGAGAGGTGGAGACCAACAACCACCAAGGCAGCAACAAAGGGGACAAGATCAGAGAGGGTACATGGCTGCAGGACAGACTAGGAAGCAGAAGGGTAGGCCACAGCCATAGCCACAGCCACAGTTAGCTCAGAATCAGGCCGCACCATCTGCACCAGAGCAGCAGCAACCAGCAAGGATGTACGCAGCCACCGTAGCAGAGGCCCTTGAGGATACGACGGTCGTGACAGGTACGCTTTCCGTAGGCCTTGTACCTGCACGTGTCTTGTTTGATTCTGGATGTACGCACTCCTTCATTTCGTACATGCACACTAATAGGATTGGATGTAAGATAGAGGAGTTAGGACATTCACTGTTAGTGTCCACCCCCGCTGGTAGTGTAATAGCTACGGGCGAGTGTGTGCGTGATGTCCCTGTTGAGATTCAACAGCGACAGCTTGTAGCTGATTTAATACTATTCAAGCTACAAGAATTTGATGTGATATTTGGGATGAATTGGATGTCCAAGCAAGGAGCAGTGATAGATTGTCGAAGGAAGACGGTGACCTTCCACCATGGAAGGCGCCGCTTTTTCTTCCAAGGTCAGGGCCGAGATAGGGAGCAAGGATGGATATCCTATCAGAGTGCAGTGAGACAACTGGACAGAGGCAGTGAACTGATAATGGCAGCGTTAGTTTTGACTGAGCAGAGTGGACCAGGGAAACAACCGAGTATAGAGGAGATTCCAGTGGTCTACAAATTTACAGATGTATTTCCTGAGGAGATTACTGGATTGCCGCCAGACAGAGAGGTGGATCTTGCCATCGAGTTGATGCCTAGCATAGCCCCAATTTCTAGAGCTTCGTATAGGATGGCACCTCTGGAGCTCAAGGAACTGAAGGAACAGCTACAGATACTATTGGACCAAGGATTCATCAGACCAAGCGTTTCCCCTTGGGGCACACTGGTGTTATTTGTGAGGAAGAAGGATGGAAGCATGCGGTTATGCATAGATTATAGGATGCTAAACCATGCGACGGTTAAGAACAGATACCCCCTTCCTCATATTGATGATTTATTTGACCAGTTGAGCTTAGCAGTCGTCTTTTCAAAGATTGGTTTGAGGTCAGGATACTACCAACTGAGGATTAGAGCAGAAGACATCCCGAAGACTATGTTCAAGATGAGATATGGACACTACGAGTTTCTGGTCATGTCGTTTGGATTGACCAATGCTCCAGCAACATTTATGGACTTGATGAACAGAGTGTTCAATCCGTACTTGGACCAGTTTGTGATCGTCTTTGTGGATGACATACTGGTATATTCTTTGTCCAGGGAAGAACATGAGCAACACCTGAGGATTGTGTTGCAAACACTGAGAGAGCATAGGTTGTATGGGAAATTTCTAAAGTGCAATTTCTAGTTGGTAGAGGTGAATTTTCTCGGCCACATCATCTCAGCATCAGGCATCTCAGTAGATCCAGCTAAGATAGAGGCAGTAGTGCAGTGGGAACCACCGAAGACACCTATGGAGGTTCAAAGTTTTCTGGGATTGGCTAGATACTACAGACGGTTCATTCAGGACTTCTCTTCCATAGCAGCCCCTCTGAGACGGCTGACTAGGAAAGAGGAATCGTTCATATGGACAAATGAATGTGAGCGGAGTTTCAGGATGCTAAAGGACAGGTTGACTTCGGCGCCTATCCTCGCATTGCCTGAGGGACATGAGGATTTTGTAGTGTATACTGATGCCTCAGGGATTGGCTTAGGTTGTGTTTTGACGTAGAAGGATAAGGCTATTGCTTATGCATCTCATCAGCTCAAGGTGCATGAGAGTAACTATCCTACTCATGACCTAGAGCTTGCTGCAGTCATATTTGCTCTCAGAATATGGAGGCACTATTTATATGGAACATCATTCAGACTTCTAACTGATCACCAGAGTCTGAAATATATCTTCACGCAGAAGGATCTGAATAGCAGACAAAGGAGATGGTTGGAGATGTTAGCTGATTACGAGGTCGACATCGCATACCATGAGGGCAAAGCGAATGTGGTAGCCGATGCATTGAGTAGGAAGCTAGGACTCTTGTGCACAGGAGGATTAGTAGCATTGATAATGACTAAGCACATTACGAGCCAGAGACAGATAGTTGGGATGATGGCACGACTTACGATTCAGCCAAGCATGCTTGAGCATATTCGGATTGCACAGGAGGCAGATCCGCAGTTGAAGTAGTGGTTGGAACACGGAACACATCAGGAATTGGCTAGGCATACAGATGGATTAGTCAGATTGAGAGGCCGATTATTCGTGCCTAATGTTCCAGAGTATCCCGGACTTCGAAGTACTATTCTTCACGAAGCTCACACGTCGAGATGCTCAGTACACCCAGGTGGAGTGAAGATGTATCACGATGTCCGACGAACCTATTGGTGGCCAGGAATGAAGAAAGAAGTATACGATATAGTGGCTAGATGTTTGGTATGCTAGCCAGTAAAAGCTGAGCATGTACGTCCAGGTGGAATGCTCCAACCGTTGGAAACCCCAGAGTGGAAGTGGGAGAGTATAGCTTACGACTTTGTAGTTGGTTTACCTAAGACCTGCCAACAGAAGGATGCGATATGGGTCATAGTAGATCGACTTACAAAGAGCGTACACTTCATACCGATCAGGATGGATTACCCACTGACCACATTGGCTACGTTGTACAGAGATTAGATAGTCAAGTTACACGGCGTACCATGGGAGATCAGATCAGATAGGGATCCGAGGTTCACATTGCGATTTTGGAAGGCCTTTCACGTAGCTATGGGCACAGAATCAAGATTCAGCACAGGTTTCCATCCTCAAACAGACGGACAAACGGAAAGAAACATACAGACCGTGGAATTCTTGCTTCACGCATGTATCCAAGATTTCAGAGGGAGTTGGGAAGAACACCTACCTCTAGTGGAATTCTCCTATAACAACAACTACCAGGCCACAATTGGAATGGCACCGTTTGAAGCACTGTACGGCAGACCATGCAGATCCCCAGTGTGTTGGGTGCAGGGTAGTGAACCAGTAGTAGTTGGGCCAGAAATGATCCAGCAGACACAAGAGGTGGTAATGAGGATTAGAAGAAGAATGAGGTCAGCTCAAGATAGACAAAAGAGTTACATAGATCAGTGCAGCCGTGAGGTTCATTTTGCGTTAGGAGATCACGTTTTCCTGAAGGTCTCTCCGACTAAGGGAAACACGAGATTCGGGACGCGAGGCAAACTCAGTCTGCGCTATATTGGACCCTTTGACGTGATTGAGAGCATTGGACCAGTGGCATATAGGCTAGCATTGCCTCCTCACCTATCAGCAGTGCATGACGTCTTCCACATGTCAATGTTGAAGAAGTATCACCCTGACAACTCTCATGTTGTTAGCTTCAAAGAGGTAGAGCTGCAACCGGACCTGACGTACCCAGAGCATTTTTATAGATTTTACGAATAAGAGAGTGAGTAGTATGGAGATATGTATGGACCGCATTAGTAATCTTTCAAACCCTGAGGTAGTGTGGCAGAACGCAGTATATTTTCAGAATTTGTGGCACTTACTTAGTATGTTTGCTTACCGCCCAGTGTGAGGCAATTCTGAAGTTTCATAAGTTTTTATGGGTAATCAAATACCCATTTACCTATTTGAACTAGTTATTTTTAGGACTAGTAACACTCATCAGTAACATTTTTTATACAATATATGTAGGTCTTGCAAATCCTGAGTCGACTTTGGTGGGAGGATAGGTAAATGGTACACACACTTGAGCTCATTGCAATTAATTACTTTCATAATTTTATTTATATTTGATGTGTTTTCATGCATATTTAAAAATATCTTCCATTCTCATGACACCAAGCAGGTTGTTTCGAGCTATTTTATCAATTGTATCTTACCAACCAATAACTTTAAACATGACTTGACTCGATTATAACATTTCTGATTAGGTTCTTAAGTGAACCGACCTTGGGGTGCTACAACTCGTGGTCCTTGTGGGATCCACCTAGAGTATAAACAATATATATATATATATATATATATATATATATATATATGGTTGGAAAGCTCATATTGATGTTGACAATAATTGAAACAGATTTCAAGCCTAATAGTGAATTCATTGACATAAAATGAAGCGAGAAAACCTAAGTGGGCCTCGAAACCCTAAACTCGATGAATGAGGATCGAATACTGAAATCAAACCGGGCCTAGAAATCCCTAAGATGCACGTAAATGTGATACCCAGAGAAAGCGCAAATGGATAATAAATACTTCAATGACCTAGATCTAACACTAAAACACTTACTTAACACAAGCATGAACCTGTATACCTCGAGAATACTCTAATAACTCATGCACTATTATAGTTTAACTAAAGCTATCATCTATATATTGGGCATGCCCAGCCTCCGTAACATGCTCATATGTCTGTCTGGGCCCCATACTCATGGTCTAAAATCTGAATTGACTTAAATAGACTCATGGTTGGCCTGAAATGGGCAATGGAACAAGTGTGTAAAACCCTATCCCGAAGCTGAGGTTTTACATCCTCTCCTCTTTATAAAAATTTTGTCCCCAGAATTTTCCACATCAACTGTGATTGGAGGATTCAATTGAAAATGCCACTGTGCTGGCAAGACTATAGCAGTTGAGCTATAACCAAGAAGGTAGCTCTCCTACAAATGCTGGTTGCACATAGCCGAGTGGACCAACACAAAGCTAGCCACTCAAACTATGATGAAGCTCGCTAGCACTCTACTGATCTGGTTGGATAGGACCACTCATATTGGAATCATCTAATTGGATTGACCCTTAAAGTCATTCTTGACAATGGGACTGAAATGGAATGACTGTGGTAGGAAAGCCTAGGTTCACTCCAAAGGGCGTACCAGGTTGGTCAAGCAAATACTTTAGAGTACCGTAAGGTAATGGTGTGAGCTACACCTAGGAAAACTATGTCAAGTGTGAGGTATGTGCGCCAACGTCTACCCATGTCACCGTAATCCTCATCGATGTGAAAGGTTACTACATGTACCCTGCGCATACTTTGCTCTGCATCCTATGACTATAATATGGTGTCCTGTCAGTCCTTCTCCTATATGGTGGACATTGGTACAAGTTAGGTGTAGGCTAATGAGCTTTACGGCTCATTGTCGACAGTTAGGACGAACTCTCAGGTGTCCCTATACAAGGAACTAGATAGCTCAGTGGGTCCTACCTAACTCGGTCCCATATTCTACCCTCATCTTGGAATGCTCCCACAATAATTTGTATGCGGTGCTCCATTGGGTATGCGATACTTCTTAATAAGCCAACGGTTGATGAAATCCACAAGAAAGCTTTTTCTGCACCTAACTTCCCCATGAATGGGTGTCCTCCAGTCTTCATGAATCTCTCATATTGCTAAAATCCGAGATTTCTATTCCATTCCAATCTGTTTGATCTGTCTCCAATCTCAAATTGTGGAAATGACAATACTACCCCTATTAGAGTTTTGCCTAACCTTGGGGTGGCTATCTACCCACTGCCATTTCCTATAGGTCCACAACCTTGAACTGGGGTTGTGAGGTCCCTCAACTTAATCGCACATCTAATACCTACTGGGAGAAGATCCTGTTTATAAGATAGAATGGACTATAGATCTTTAACTTGTGTCACCAAGTTTAAAGATATGACTTAGCCCATTACATTACACTTTGGGCTGGGTCATTACAAATAGTATCAGAGCAACCTGGTTGCACTTTAGGGCTCTATCTATGCCCCACCGCCATCAAGTGAGGTTGGCAACATGCATACTTCAGGAGGAAGCATCTTACTGGTGGAAATCCATTGAAAAACCACATTCCATCGTCATTGAGTTGTTTGGTGAGGGTTGTAAAGCTTTTTGGCTAACTTAGTTGAGTCTGAGTCAAAACCCAAAGAGTTGTCCAAGATTCTTGTGGTCGCAGAGTTTCCCGATGTATTCCCATGCCACATTTATACACAAGAGCATAAAAGGAAGTCCAATTTATTTTCTTGTGTTATAAATATGGCTATGAGAAACGGTCAAAGACTGTGGGACTTTATTTTTATGTATTGTCACACGCTATCAGAACATGATTTATTTTTATGATTTATAAATTTCTAGTCTTATTTTCCATGTTACGATTCATGTTCTTGAATGTTAAGTTTACATCATTTATGTTTTTGAGTAACCCCGGCCGATTAGGGTGGGTTGTAACAGGTGGTATCAGAGCAACCTAGTTTTGTGTTAGACAGTAGGCCGGACTATAGACGTTGGCTAGGCTGCCAGTCACAGGCTAGAGAAGGACATGTGCTGGGTCTAGTGTAGCGACCCGCCATTTTTCACAATATTGTGGGCCTTTCTAACCAGGTGTTACTCAAAATTTAACAAAACCAACCCTATAATGACCAGTCCTAACCAGACCGGGTGTTAGTTAAAAGGTTACATTAATAATATGAAAGCCAATAAGTCTAGCATTTCTAACTCAAAAGAACTTATGTTACAAATGACAATGTATGAAATAATTATCCCGCAGTCTTGGACCGTTTCCCATAGCCACATTTATAACACAAGAAAAGTAAAAAAGAAGTCCGCTTATTATCTGTTCACCACCTGAGTTGGTAGAAGAACCGCACTGTCGTCTCTTAGTCTTTAGTTCCAGCTGCTAACCTGCGGAGGCAATTCCACATTATTGATTAAACACTAAGCCGTATAATTAAATAAAACAAGTCCATTAACTCCTTATCATTATCTATAATAATGGATGTTGTGACTATTCCAACATGCCCATTTATTAGCTGATGGTTCAGTCCAGCATGTCCATTAGTTGGTTGATGGGTCAGTCCACCATGTCCATCTATTGGCTGATGGGTCAGTCCATCATGTCTATTACTAGCTGGCGAGTCCAATCCACCATGTCCGTTATCGGCTAGTTAGTCCAATCCACCATGTCCGTTATTGGTTGATGGGTCAGTCCATCATGTCCATTACCGGCTGGCGAGTCCAATCCGCCATGTTCGTTATTGGTTGGTGAGTCCAATCCACCATGTTCGTAATTGGCTGGCAGGGCCAATCCGCCATGTCCAATTTATTGCCTGATGGGTGTCAGGTCCATTCTGACATGTCCATTATTGGATTATGAAGGGCGTAGCCCGTGTCGAACTGAGTCAATTCCTTGACCCCGGTTGCACTCGGTGCATGCTGGTCGAGTCTAGGCTCACGCTGACCAGGTTGTCCACAAGGGAAAATACAACATTTTAAATAATTATACGGACCTGGATATTTCGAATGCAGCTGCGACCAACGATCCTAATCTGAATGAGAACATAAAATTATACATAAGTATAATTTTATTCGAGTAGAAATGCAAGCTACTAAATGACTAATATATATATCACTATTAAATTTCAACAATATTAAATATTAAACTATTCATGTGATATAATCATTTAAATTCTACTTTACATTAATTATCTAGATCATAATTAACACTTAACAAATAATAAAATAATTATCAACTTATAAACAAATATCTAATTACTATTATTAGTATATTTTCCTTTGAAATGATAATTACTTAACCACAATTTTGAAAATTTAGTTTACGGTTTTAAATCTTTAATCATTATCCTTATTCATAGCAATTTAGTTAAATAAGTTGTTGATTAAATTATTTAAAATAATTTGTATCATTCTAATTTAAAAATATTATTAAAATAATTATTTTAAATTATTCAACTCAATAAAATTTCGAGCTTTATTTATTTTCATTATGCTATTTAGGTTTGACGCTAGTGATTGCTACTCGACTATAGTTTAATAACCCATTTTCTATATTACTGACTCGTTATTAAAATAATCAGTTTACTTACCTAATGTTAAATTTAATATGGTAAAGGTAAAATATTTATTTTATTGATTATTTATCATTGTCCGATTTAATTTAATCATTTGTTGTGTGCCGATTAATTATTGATCGTTTATCGTTACCGTATTTTTATTACTTATGTTTATGCCGATTTCATCTAATAATTACTTAGTTTATTATCTTTAACCCATATCCCATTAGAATAATTATTTTACTGATTTATTACGAGTTAGTTTTATTTTTAACTCGAGTCGGTATAAAGTCAACCCATATTTACAAAACTGCCATCTTCTTCTTCCCCAAGGCTATATTCTCTTCTCCTACCTTCTTCTTTGCACCTGACCAGACCTTGGCACCACCGCCGGTCACGTCCAACTTTCCATTCCCCAGTAACCCAATTGAAAAACCATATAAACATCCCAGCAAGACATCAACAACAACATAAAAATAGGCAAATCCGAGGCAAGCCTAACATCCATGTTTTACAGCAGCTATCCAAGGCAACATCCTGCACCAAACTAGGCCTGATATCTTCCTCTTCAACCCAAAAGCAGACCACATCCTTCACTCCCTTCCCTACCAATCCAATTGGAAGCATAAAGCTTGTGCTTTACAGCAACTATCCACGTCAAACTCCGTTCTGCACCAAGGCGAGCGACTCCTGGCCAGCAGCACCGCCGGGACTGCAAGGTGCACTCCGTCTGGCCGGCAGCACCACTAGGAACACTTTCCTTCTCCCTGCATGACAATCCAACATCAAGTGCAAGCGCTATGCACGGAGTGAGTCTTTGGCCAGCAACTGGCTTGGACGTCTTGAATCTCCCACAGCGTCGCACACTGCAACTCTGCCCATTACCACTGAAATTCCGCCACCCATCGGAACCTAGGGACAAGGTGACACCACCCTTCGACCCAGCATCCAGAGAGGTTGTCCAGGGTGTGAGGTGTAACGACCCAGCCAAAAGTGCAACGTAATGGGCTAAGTCATTTCTTTAAAATGGGTACCCCGGAAGTTAAAGATCTCTAGTCCATTCCCACTTATAAACAGGATCTTCTCCCAGTAGGTATTAGATGTGGGCTAAGTTGAGGGATCTCACAATCCACCCACCTTAGGGAATTTCGTCCCCGAAATGCCTATTCTTGGCCCGTTGCTAGCCCCAACCCACGACCTTTCTGGCCCATGACCGGCAGCCTAGCCAACGTTTCGAATCCAGCCCACCATCTAACACGAAACCAGGTCGGCTCTGATACCATTTGTAACGACCCAGCCCAAAGTGCAACGTAATGGGCTAAGTCATTTCTTTAAAATGGGTACCCCGGAAGTTAAAGATCTATAGTCCATTCCCACTTATAAACAGGATCTTCTCCCAGTAGGTATTAGATGTGGGACTAAGTTGAGGGATCTCACAATCCACCCACCTTAGGAAATTTCATCCCCGAAATGCCTATTCTTGGCCCGTTGCTAGCCCCAGTACACGTCCTTTCTGGCCCGTGACCGGCAGCCTAGTCAACGTTTCTAGTCTTGGCCCGTTGCTATCCCCAGCCCGTGACCATTTTTTGGCCCGTGACCGGCAGCCTAGCCAACGTCCCTAGTCCATCCCACCATCTAACACGGAACCAGGTCGGCTCTGATACCATTTGTAACGACCCAGCCCAAAGTGCAACGTAATGGGCTAAGTCATTTCTTCAAAATGGGTACCCCGGAAGTTAAAGATCTCTAGTCCATTCCCACTTATAAACAAGATATTCTCCCAGTAGGTATTAGATGTGGGACTAAGTTGAGGGATCTCACAATCATCCCACCTTAGGGAATTTCGTCCCCGAAATGCCTATTCTTGGCCCGTTGCTAGCCCCAACCCACGTCCTTTCTGGCCCGTAACCGGCAGCCTAGCCAACGTTTCTAATCCAGCCCACCATCTAACACGAAACCAGGTCGGCTCTGATACCATTTGTAACGACCCAGCCCAAAGTAAGTCATTTCTTTAAAATGGGTACCCTGGAAGTTAAAGATCTCTAGTCCATTCCCACTTATAAACAGAATCTTCTCCCAGTAGGTATTAGATGTGGGCTAAGTTGAGGGATCTCACAATCCACCCACCTTAGGGAATTTCGTCCCCGAAATGCCTATTCTTGGCCCATTGCTAGCCCCAACCCACGACCTTTCTGGCCCATGACCGGCAGCCTAGCCAACGTTTCTAATCCAGCCCACCATCTAACACGAAACCAGGTCGGCTCTGATACCATTTGTAACGACCCAGCCCAAAGTGCAACGTAATGGGCTAAGTCATTTCTTTAAAATGGGTACCCCGGAAGTTAAAGATCTATAGTCCATTCCCACTTATAAACAGGATCTTCTCCCAGTAGGTATTAGATGTGGGACTAAGTTGAGGGATCTCACAATCCACCCACCTTAGGAAATTTCGTCCCCGAAATGCCTATTCTTGGCCCGTTGCTAGCCCCAGTACACGTCCTTTCGGCCCGTGACCGGCAGCCTAGTCAACGTTTCTAGTCTTGGCCCGTTGCTATCCCCAGCCCGTGACCTTTTTTGGCCCGTGACCGGCAGCCTAGCCAACGTCCCTAGTCCATCCCACCATCTAACACGGAACCAGGTCGGCTCTGATACCATTTGTAACGACCCAGCCCAAAGTGCAACGTAATGGGCTAAGTCATTTCTTTAAAATGGGTACCCCGGAAGTTAAAGATCTCTAGTCCATTCCCACTTATAAACAGGATCTTCTCCCAGTAGCTATTAGATGTGGGACTAAGTTGAGGGATCTCACATGAGGGCTGCCTTAAAATCTTTGTTTATAGTCGCCAATCATTGCCCAACTTCAGATCCATCGGCCATGGCGAAATTCCATTTTCCAGTTTAGTTTTAGTTGTTATTGTTGATTTCAGACTTTAATTCTCATGTTTATCAAGCTTATTATCAATTAAAAAGACATATGAATGCAAGAAAATGAGGAAGTTGGAGATAGGAAGGATACCCAAGCAAGGAAGAAACACCGGCAAGGAAGAGGAGAACTAAGCGGCTAAGGTGAGGAAGACGCCCTACTATGTGAAAAATGAAGTCCTCTTTCAAAATTTATAAAAATGAAAATGATGGCTAGGGTATGTGAAAACACCTGTATTTCTGTTAACCGGGTAAATAATAAAATAGTTAAATAATAAAATATAATAATTAACCAGGTAGAATTAATTGGTAAAGAATATAATACGTTCAATCCTTTCCAGACCGAGTTAAATATATTAAAAAATTTTCCACGGACTTTACAATCTCCCCAACTGGTGATAACTAGACCGGTGATAACTAGACCGCAAGTCTAACTTAGAAAATACTTGGGCTATTTTTAGCTGATCAAACATGTCATCAATCCAAGATAAGGGGTACTGATTCTTGATTGTCATTTGATTGATTTTTTGATAGTCAATACACAACCGAAGTTATCTATCTTTCTTCTTCACAAAAAGCACATGGGCTCCCCAGGGTGAAGTACTTGGTCGGATGAAACCTACCTGCAACAACTTCTCTCGTTGACTCTTGAACTACTTGAGTTCTGCTGAAGCCATGCGGTATGGTGCTTTAGAAATTGGTGTTGTTCTAGGTGCTAGGTCAATGGCAAACTCCACTGCCCGCTTAATAGGTAACCCTGGAAGTTTGTCTAGGAATACACATATTCCCAGACCGAATCCTCACCCTGAACTAGAGTGGCGAATTCAAGTGCTTTCTTCTGGACAACGGACTCAGGAAAGTACTGTCCACTAAAAGCTGTTACAAATTCTGTCCATGAGATGGATGAAATCTCACGTTGATAGAATGTAGTCTTTTCCATAGATTTCCCCAATAAGATGCTTTCTCCTGAAGCATGCATGTTGCCAACCTCACTTGATGGAGGTGGGGCACTGATAGAGCCCTAAATACTTTTTCGGTAATGTCAATCTAGCTCTCCGCCTTCATTGGATCGATCCCTCCAATAAATACCTCAGCTCCATTTTTTCTAAATTTTTCCACTGTGTAGCACTCATTGTCCTCGACCGCTGGCGGCACCACTTGTCGGACTACCAGTGGCACTGGTATGGAGGCTCCTTGCTCGCCCGGGTATGCTAACCCTACCCACCCTTGGGCACTCCCTGACCACCATCTGGGTGATTCTGGGACCTGTTGCCAAGTTCAAGGCTACATTCCATACTACTACTCCCGGTAACCGCCGAACAATATTCTTAACCACAAAATTTGTATTTTCCGAAGCCTACGCCAATCCCTATATGGACATCAAGGTCTGAGCCAATACATTCTCGGTGTCCCTATATGGCACGATCGACGACGGAAGCATGGTGCAAAGGCGCGGCATCCTCACATCGCGGCTATAATGACAGGCCCGAACCAGACCAGGTGTTACTTAAAAATACTGGTAATATAGATGTAACGTTCTAGAACATGAATTGAAATACTGCAAATTTGTCTCGCAACATATAATATAAATCATAACAATAAATCATGTTCTCTATAACATAAAATAACCGTCCCACAGTCTAGGACCGTTTCCCATAGCCACATTTATAACACAAGAGAATAATCAGGAAATCCTACTTTATTACCGATTCACCATACCTAGGTTGGTAAAAGAACCACCAACCATACTGTCCAAAGCTGCTCACCTACAGAGGCAATTCTGCATTAATGATAAAACCACTAAGCCGCATAATTAAATGAAACAAGTCAATAAAATCCCTATTATCATTTCACTCGTTTT
The DNA here is from genome assembly GCA_033002965.1 of Piper betle. Lineage (NCBI taxonomy): Eukaryota > Viridiplantae > Streptophyta > Magnoliopsida > Piperales > Piperaceae > Piper > Piper betle. Next base: position 26,060 of record JAURVB010004835.1, read on the forward strand.
TATTATAGTTTCACAAGTCTTTTAGTAATTATCTCTCACGTCATTTTGTGATTAGTAATTTGTCTCTCAAGTTATTCTAAGATTAGTAAAAGTCGTTTCCCAGCTCATTTTGAGATTAGAAAATGTCTCCAGCTCATTCTGAGATAGGTGGTCTCCCAATTCATTTTGAGATTAGTCATGGTCTCCCAGTTCATTCAGAGATTAAAAATATTCTCCCAGCTCATTCTGAGATTAGTGCCGACAAAGGCTACCAATTTGGGAAAATACAACATTTCATATATTTCAAATAATTATATGAACACACATATTAATTTTAAAGGTGTGGCCCCATGTCGGACTAAGTCAATTCCTTAACCACTGATTGTGTTACAACGCATGGTGGTCGAATCTGGGCTCAGACTACCAGGCTGCCAACATAGGAAAGTACAACATTTCAAATGATTATACGGACAATACAACATTTCAAATGATTATACCGACCTGGATATTTCGAACTCGCAACTGCGACCAATGATCATAATCTAACGAGAATATAAAATTATACATAAGAATAATTTTATTCAAGTTGGAATGCATGCAACTAAATATCTAACAAATATATCTCATTTCCAAAAATATTAAATATTAATTGTCAACAAATCTAGTGAGATAATTAATTATTGCTGTGACATAATCATTTAAGTCCTTCTTCACATTTTAAATTAATTATCTAAATCATAATTAATACCTAACAATTGACAAATTAATTATTCCTAATAAACAAGTATTTAATTTTCTTTTGCAATGATGATTACTTAACCCCAATCTTGATGATTTAGTTTACGGTTTAAAATTTTAATCGCTACTATTATTAATAGCAATTTAATTAATTAAGTTGATTGTTTAAATTATTTAAAATAATTTGTATTATTCAAAAATATTATTAATACAATTTTTTAAAATTATTTGACTCAATAAAGTTTCGAACTTTATTTATTTTCATTTTGCTATTTATGTTCGATGCGGTGATTGCTACCCGACTATAGTTTAATAACCCATTTTCTACATTACTAACTCGTTATTAAAATAATCACTTTATTTACCTAATATTAAATTTAATATAGTAAAGGTAAAATCTTCATTTTATTAATTACTTATAACCCTACGATTTAAGTTAATCGTTTGAATTACACCGATTAATTATCGACCGTTTATCAATACTATATTTTTATTACTTGTTGCGATTTCATACAATAATTAGTTAGTTTAGTAACTTTACCCATAACCCATTAAAATAATTATTTTTAAAGATTTATTACGAGTTAATATTATTTTTTAACTCAAATCGGTATCGAGTCAGGTATTATTTAAGATTTGGTATGATTATTTAACCCGAGCTATGCCAAATCAAGCATTATTTACAAGTTTGCCACCCAAGGTAATTTTTTTCCTTCTTCTTCTTCTCTGGCATGCTCTATTCCCGACTCCAGGCACCCTCCAGCCGCCGCCACCACCGACCACCTCCTACTGCCGTCCATCATCGCTGTCCAGGCTTGCCATGCCGTTGCGGTGTTACCCCGGCCGCCTTCGAGCTGCGGCGATGCCCGCATCGCCCTCCTAGCGAACATTAGTGCCTCAATTGGGTGGTCACCTCATCACCCTCGACCACCTATCTACCTTCACCGGCCATATTGGAACCCCTCGCCAACCAGGACGGCCAGATTTCTTCCCCACCGCCGTCGCCCCTGTTTTTGCCGCCGTCTACTGTTTTTGGCCATTTACCACCCCTGGCTGACATCCACACATGCGAGATCGACCCTACACTGATCGACGAAGAGCGTAGGATCATCTTTCGATGTCGGAACGACCCTCGCCACCGATTCCCGACGACCTTGCATGTGCCTCCCCATTTCGCCGAAACAGGGGACTCGTCGGTCGAATTAGAGTTTAATTTTTGTTTAGTTTCTCATTTGTTGATTTTAAACTTTAATCCATATGAATATAAATTTTATTATCAGATTAAAATATGCATGCAAGAAAATTAAGATGAGGGAGATAGGAAGAATACCTAAGCAAAGGAGAAGACACGCCGGCAAGGAAGAGGAGAAGAGAATGCGAATGGAGGCTAGGGTGGAGGACGTCCTTTATTAAATGAAATGACAGCTAGGGTTTGTGGAAACACACCAACACCCGTATTTTATTCCTTTAACTGGATAACCAGGTAAAGAATAAAATATTTAACCGGGTAGAGAATATAATATAATTAATATTAATTCTCTAACATTCGATCCTTCCCTACCTGAGTCGAATATATTAAAAAAATTTTCCCACGGTCTTTACAATCTCCCCAACTTGGAAATATTTCAACCCCGAAATATCATAACATGCAATAGAACAATTATGATTAACTTTATTTATTTCTTCAAGATCAGTTCATGCCGCTACAATTATAACACTCCTATGCCACAAATAGGCTAGGGTATTTCCTTGCCATTTCTTTTTCAGTCTCCCTTTTAGCTTTTTCTAACCCCTGATTTTTCCACAATACTTTTACCAAAGGAATTTCCTTATTCCTGAGTGTTTTTTCTCTTGCCAGGATGCGGATCGGCTTTTCCCCATAGGTTAAATTTGATTGTAGCTCTAAGTCTTCAGAATTTGTGATGATATGATCCTCATCCCGTACATACTTCTTTAGGATTGACACATGGAAAACATTGTGTACTCCAGCTAGGCTTGGTGGCAATGGTAATCTATATGCACAATTCCCAACTCGATCCAGGATTGGAAACGGTCTTATGAATCTTGGCTTCAACTTCCTTGATATTTTAAATCTAATCACCCCCTTCCTAGGAGATCTCTTTAGGTACACAAACTCCCCAACTTGGAACTCTAGGTCTTTCCTTCGAGTATCAGCATAACTCTTTTGTCGATCCTGAGCTGTCTTAAGTCTTTGCTGAATGAGTTTCACCTTTTCAGTTGTCTCCCTCATCATCTCTTGCCCAACTATAACTACTTTGGTAGACTCCAGCCAGCATGATGGAGATCTACAGGGCCTACCATATAAGGCTTCAAATGGTGCCATCCCTAGACTAGCTTGGTAAGAGTTATTCTAGGTGAATTCTGCCAAGGCTAAGTGTTTCTCCCAGTCACCCCCCAAGTCAAAAATGCAAGCTCTTAACAAATCTTCCAAAGTTTGAATAGTCCTCTCACTCTAACCATCAGTTTGGGGATGATATGCTGTGCTCAACTTAAATTGAGTTACCATGGCTTTTGAAACGTTTCCCATAAATGTGAGGTGAATAGGGGATCGCAGTCGGAGACTATCTCCTTTGGAATCCCATGCAATTTGTCAATATTGTCAACATATAATCCTGCCAGGTATTCCGCTGTTCTCATTGATTTCGTGGGGATGAAGTGAGCTACCTTAGTTAGTCGGTCCACAACTACCCATATAGAGTCATGCTTCTTATGAGTTCTTCGGAGCTTTGAAATAAAATTACATGTGACGCACTCCCATTTCCACGTTGGTATTTCTAAAGGTTGCAATAGTCCTCCAGGTAGTTGATGTCGGGCTTTAACCTGTTGGTAAGTCTGACACTTAGAGACAAAATCCCCAACATCCCTCTTCATCCCCATCCACCAGTAGGTTCACTTTAAATCATGATACATTTTAGTAACCCCAGGGTGTATCGTTAACTTTGAGTGATGAGATGCCTCCAAAATATTCTGCCTTAGTGCATTATCCTTGGGTACACACAACCTTCCAATAAATCTGATCAGACTATTTGATTCAAGTAAAATGTCAGGAATCTTGTCCAACATTTCATTCAGCTCCTCATCACCCATTTGTGCTAGCTTAACATGATCAACCAAATCGTTGGAAACAACCGAATTTGCAAGTAAGACTATTAGTTGCTCCACCGGGTTGATAGCTACCACTTCTGCTAACATGGCCCAAAGGCTAGCAAACGCTGACTTTTGCCCACTTTGCCCTTCCGACTTAACGTGTCGGCTACCACATTCACTTTCCCTGGATGATATAAGATTTGGAAGTCGTAGTCCTTTAGATATTCCATCCACCGCCTCTGTCAAAGGTTAAGGTCATTCTAGGTGAAGATATACTTCAAACTCTGGGGTGGTCAGTGAGGACTTCGAACTGGGCTCCATACAAGTTGTGTCTCCAAATCTTCAGGGCAAAAACCACTGCTGCTAGTTCCAAGTCTTGGGTTGCATAATTTTGCTCATGAATCTTCAACTAAAGAAA
>JAURVB010004836.1:0-12055 GCA_033002965.1 Piper betle
GGGGCAAGCGCAATGGAGATTGAAAGACTGGGAAATGAAGGAGTAGACCAGTCACCAGGAGAGTTGCCAGCGTCGCAACAGAAACACCACACAAGTGTTACTTTTGCCAGTACACAAACAAAGTCTCCAACAGCCAGGTATGATGCATATTCTGTTGTTTGCTCCTTGTCGAAGTTTGTAGTTACATTTTAACGTGTGCTCAATATCTACGCATAAATTTGTGCATCATTTGACAATTGCATACATATGAAAACTAATTTATAGAATCATTTGTTTTGTACAACCAGTGTTAAAACTAACATTTCATAAGCTTAGAGTGTCACAGATTACCTACACGTTGCTACTTATTTCCTTAGGTGTTAAAAATTTTGGTAGATTCATCTTTAGAAACAACCAATTTCTAACTGTGTGCCCTATTGAAGTTATATACACTGAACAAAGTGCTTCCCTGGGAATTATACTGATTTGTGATACTTGAAAAAGTGTGTTGGCTTCAATTGCATTATGTTTAAATCCCACAACAGAGGACATAATCTATGTTTAGGGTGTTGCTAGAGAAGAAAAGATTTATCATGGTTTTTATGCATTCTGCTCGCTCACTTGCAGGAAAAGGTTAAGGTTAAGAAGTGCATTCTTTTTCTGGAAGAGAAAGGATAAAATATTTGCTGATTTTTCATCTTCCACAAATATTTATTCTGAATATCTGACCAGTAGGCGCTTCACCTTTGGGGAGATAAAACGCGCCACAAATAATTTTGATCCCTCGCGCATAATTGGACAAGGAGGATTTGGGTCAGTGTACAGAGGAACAATTAATGGAGTTGAAGTGGCAATTAAGAGTAACAATTCATTCTCAGAGCAAAGTCGACATGAGTTTGACGCCGAGGTCAGATTCTTATCCAGGTTAAGGCATAAGAACTTGGTTAAGCTAATGGGATATTGCTTTGAGAAGAACAAGATGATGCTAGTATACGAGTACATACCTCGCGGAAATCTCAAAGACCTCTCATATGGTAGGAGCCAAAGCCTTCTTTCTTGGAAACAGAGGCTTGGAATCTGCCTCGGAGCTGCAAGAGGTCTTTCCTATCTCCATGAAAACGGTGTCGTTCACAGGGATGTGAAGACTCATAACATTCTTGTCAGTGAGGACTATGATGCCAAAATCTCAGATCTGGGTCTTGGTAGGCTACAGCATGATTCGAGCTATGATCAGATCACCACAGCTGTGGCAGGTACTGTTGGTTACTTGGATCCTGAGTACTTCCACACGGGTAAGGTGACAAGACAATCCGATGTCTACTCCTTCGGCATCGTTCTTTTCGAGGTTCTTTGTGGGAAGCCACCTATCATCAGTGATCCTGCGAGTGGAAACAAACATCTAGTTGAATGGGCACAGGCTTTATTAATCAACCAAGGAATTGTGGAGGATATAGTTGATCCTCGCCTCAAATTTATACAGACAAATTGCTTATATAAGTTCGTCGAATTGGCTCAAAACTGTGTTTCTCAGATGGCGCGTTATAGGCCGACAATGGGGGAGGTAGTACACAAGCTTGAACATGTTTTGGCGTTAGAAGAGGGTGGCGTTGTAGAGAGGAGCAACCACAGTACAACTCCTAATGAAGATGGAACCCTTTCAGAAATTCTTTCACATGGCTCTCTCAGTGGAAGCGAGATTGGGTCTCTTGAATTTTGAATCCTTTAATACTGCAAAGATTATGCATGCTTAGTAGATGATCATGAAGAAGTATTGTGATGAAGAAGATAATTTTGTACAGTTTCACAAGCAAATTACAAGCGAAAATTTCTCAAAATATCAGATCAATGTTTCCTGTACCAGATTAATTCTCCATACATAAAGGGAGCACATGTCAACCCAACAATCTGCCTGTTTGAGCGAGCCTTACACATGACTATATCGTTATTCCTTAAAGTTTATTTCTAAACTCGAATTCTCTCTTTAATATTAGAGTTTTTTACTTGAAAAATGAAAAAAGTTTTTGATGTTACTAGTCTGTGAAAAATCGGGCCAAATTAATAGAAGAGGGAATAAAATTTTGAATTGTCTAAAGTACACTTATTTAAAAAATTAAAATAAAGTCAATTATAAAAATAAAAGATCATTAAATGGGAGGTCCGAATTCGCAACTGGCTACCTTTGTCATCTCGGTATTTTTTTTAAAGAAAATATATTTTAAGACCGCTAGGCGATGAGCAGCTGCCGGTGGCCAGAGTTGGCTTGAGGTGGCCAGATCCGATTGCTCCAAGGCCAGATCTGACTGGAGACCACCGGCTGCTATTGTCGACCTCGTGGCCAAGGCCAACGGACGCTAACTTATATAAAAGTTTATTTTTTTAAAAATGAGACGACAGTTTTGTTATTGTAATAAAATTTCTTTTATTATAGTAATTATGCTTGATTTGTCCACCAAATGATAATATAAAAGATTTTCTCTCTTTTTTGATAAAAAACTCTTAACATTAGGCCATCTTGCACTATTTTACTAACTTTGACTAAATATAAAATCCCATTGGTCAAATTTCTTGCTAAAATAAATATACTTCTCAAAAAGCAAATGTGTCTTTAGTCTACATTGTTTTTCCTGGTGGGCCCGTGGCCTCACTAAGAATCAATCCTTTTTTTAATATATTAAAGCGTTGGTTTTTTCTCTCATCTCAATTCAGTCTTTCTAACATCGTGGTAAATTATGGCCTCACAATAGTTTTATTGGTCTCTTAATATTTATTTAATTTGGAATTAATATTATTATTATAATTAATTATTAGAAAAACATTGAACTATAATTCTACGTAAATTAGGAATTTAAAAAATATTGGTAAATTTTAAGCCACACCCCATTTTTTTGTACTCAAATTATGCCCCATTTTGGTTGGTCCATGTGCAGTCTATTTGAATTCCACTAATAAACAAATAAATTAACTCTGTTTGACATGAAATAATATGAACTCATTTGCAATGAAGGAGCTCAATTTGTAAAATCGTAAAAAACTATTTGCAAACACATAGAAAAGCTGAGGTATAAAAAAAAAACTTGTCTTCCACTCCTTCCATTATCATCATCTCACCCAAATGTGTATTCAGAAGCGTAGTCAATAAAGTATAGTAAGAACCCACCTTTTTTATTTTCTTGTCCACCTTTGCTTACCCCCATCTTTCTACCATTTTTTCATCTAAAAAACTAACCTCATTATCATATCTTTTAAGTTCGTTTTCATAAACTCATTTAAGAAGTACATTAAGAAACTTCTTCCTTCACCCTCACCTCACCTCAAAAACTTATCTTCAAATCTAAAAACTCACTTCCTCACCTTTATCCCACTTAAGTTTGTATTCAAAAACTTACGTAAGTAGTAGAGTAAGAAACTTCCTCCCTCTACCTTCATATTTGAGTTAACAACTACTCTACTATGAGTATATTTTTCTTGTTCCACTGATGAAATACAAGACTGCAAGTGTGTTTTTCGCGTTCCGCTAACTGAGTTTCACAATACGAGTCCAATTGGGTACCTGGGTTAATGAAGTGTACAACTGCAAGTGTGTTTTTCGTGTTCTTCTAAGTGGGATTCACAACACGTGGTCAACTAGGTACTTGGGTTATAAAACTCACCTTCCACTCCTTCCTCAAACCGAGTTTCATAATGTGAGGCCAACTAAAGTTCTTTTCTGATCAACCGAGTTCTTTTGTATGCGCGATTCTTTGGAAGAGAGAAAAGGGAGAAACTTGATGGGCGTGGGTTTTTTGGGTTCTACAAGGGCTGCCAATTGGACACAAGAACACAGTTTACACACGATGGATACGTAAACGAGTTTTTCAAATTCCACCTCCAACTGGGTTTCAGGCGCCAACCGGGTTCCTAGCTATATATTTATATGATAAGAGTGTTTATCACTATGATCAATTACCTGCCAATTAGCATTTTTAGACTTGAGCAAAGTCAATTGTTGGAAAGTTCCCGGCAACAACAATCCTTCCGCCTTACTATCCCGGCAGCCGGCGCTGGACAGGAAGTCCTGAAACCATCTTTTTTCAAATGTTCTAATCACATTGATTCATCTCCCAATTGGAGAGCATGAACATAACCAGCACAAGCCTAAACCAATGTGCAGCCCGTCACCGTACCAGTACCCTTGATCTCTCCTCCGGCGGCGTCAGCCGATGCTCCTCCCCTTCTCTTTCTGACGGCAGGCAGAAACAGCCAGCCGACAAAGAACCCACAAAGAGCTGGATGCAGTGAGCATTCTCCTCTACTCCCGCTGTTGCACCCAAGACTTCATCTTCCACCAAACCTAGGCACATGTGCCGCAAGTCCAAAGTACCAGCAGTTGATAACCAATGGGAGACGAAATATACAAAAGTGCCTGCTCTCGTTCCTGATTGCACAACAGAGGAGCCAACTATTCGGTTCACCAAGCCGAGCGTGGAAGAGGGCAGGGAGTTGTTCAAGTTTTGCCTCGTTAGGAAGTTCCCCGTCTGACGACCAAGTTTGGAGCAGATTAGGGACTCGGCCAGGACGGAGTGGAAGCTCCAAGGTGAGTGGTCAATCCCCCTTCTCGATCAAAACAAGCTTCATTACGGGCGACAACGAGGATGACATGGTTTGGGTGTGGCCTAGACGCCGGTGGTTCATCTGCGACAAACTCATAAACAAATGGGCTCGAACGTTTTTGTAGGAGTTGATCTGCCATGTGGAAGCATGAATCTGACAATATTCTTGGGCCCTTTAGGCTCCCAACTAAGCACTGATACCGTTGTTGGGCCCTTTAGTCTCCTAAAAAGGACTTGTAATAAGTGTCACGAGCCTCTCTTAATCTAAAAATTAACGTAAAGAATAAGGTTTTCTATTAGCTTATATACAACTCACCAACATTATCCACGACCGATGTGGGATAAACCCAAAAAATATCGTTATTAATCAAGAAAGAAACAAGAAATTGGGAACGAGGACACTGAAAAATTAATGTGAAAATCACAAACATGATTAAAAACCACGGAGAGAAAATTCCTTATGACGAAGAATTATAAATTATTATTTACAATAAAATTTCTTCTCCTTCTCAACCTAGAAGAAAATCCTTTTCTAGCACCATAAAATTATCCTCTTTATGCAAAAATATGATACAAGAAGGATAAACCAAAGAAAGGGATGAAAAATAGCATAAATACACGAAGAACCAACAAAAATCGTCAAGAATCGTGTAATCCACATCGTGGGCACGCCGCCGATGCTCGAGTGCTCCGAAACTAGGCGCTCTAGTGCCCTATTATTTTTCAACATGTCCTTGGGTGCTTGGGTGCTCCAAAACTAAGCATCCGAGTGCTCTACTCCTTTCTTCGTTTTCTTCTTCCTCGCTCCAGAAAAGTTCCAGATCAACAATCTCCACCATGGTGAGAAAATATGCTCCATATTCTCGAACCAACCTGAAGATCAACCTTGTACCAAAACCAACAAGAACCTACACCTCACCGACGCAGCTACAACACCTCATGGGTTGCACTCCTCATCATCCAGCAATGAGACACTCCAATAAGGCTTAAACAATGCTTGAACTTCTTCGAATCATTGGCTTAGTAAACATATCAGTTACATTGTCCTCATTATGAATTTTTGCTAAGCTAACCAAACCATCATTACTAATTTCCCTCAGTTTATGATACTTCACATCATTGTGTTTAGTCCTTGCATGAAAACTTGATTCTTAGCCAAATGAATGACACTCTGATTATCACAATGCAATTCAACCTGATTCTGAGAAACCCTCAGTTCTCTCACTAAACCACATAACCATATAAATCCCTTGGCACACTTTACCATAGTCATATACTCTACCTCTGTCGTAGAGAAGGTGACGGTCAGTTGAAGCATTGACTTCCAAGAAATAGCACGTCCTTTCAAAGTGAATACATAACCTGCTGTTGACCTCTCATATCTAGATTTCTCTCATAATATGAGTCCACAAAGCCAATCAACCTATTGTCCTCATGAGTATAAACCATGCCATAATTAGTAGTACCTCTCCAATATCACATAACCCATTTCATAGCATTCTAATGCTCCTTCTCTGGATTAGTCATGCACTTACTAACTACACTCACGAACACGATCAATATCCAGCCTTGTACAAACCATGGAATGCATCAAACACCCAACTACTTGTGAGTAAAAATATTTTAACATTTCTACCATACCACCATCTGTTGTAGGAGGTATAGCCGTTGAAAGTTTTAAGTGTTGAGCAAGAGGAACTAACACTGCTTTAGTGTTATCCATGCCAAACCTTTGCAAAACTTTCTCCACATACTTTCCCTATGGCAACCATAATTTTTTGGCCTTCCTCTGTATGATCTCCATGCCCAGAAATTTCTTAGTCTCACTTAGATATTTCTTGTCAAACTCCATTGACATAGGATACTTGAGTTTATTCACTTCAACCAAACTCTTAGTAGTAATCAGCAGTATCATCAACATACAAAAACATAGAAATATATGACGTATCAGCAAGTATTCTGAAATAACCACAACTATCATATTCATACCTAGTATATCCAACCTGAATCATAAAAGTATCAAACCACCTTTTATACCATTGGTGAGCAGACTGCTTCAATCCATATAGTGATTTCTTTAATTTGCACATCATATGAGCCTTGCCATATTCTTTGAACCCCTCGGCTTGATGTATGAAAATTTGCTCCTCCAAATCTCCATAAAGAAAACTTGTTTTCACATCTAGTTGTTCCAATTCCAGATCATACGTTGCCACTAAAGCTAAAAATCGTTCTGATTGATGTATGTTCTAGCAATGAGAATATTTCATTATCGCCCTCACCCTCTTACTAAGCATAGCTCTGTGCTACTAACCAATCCTTATAAATTTTTCTGTCTTTCCGTAAATCGCTTCCTTTTCTGAAACACCAATTTGCAACCTATTACCTTTCTTCCTTCCTTTTGGTGGCTTCACCAAATCCCAAGTCTGTGAAGAGACTCAAATTATGCCATCTTTGGTATGCATGACCTCTTTATAGAAAGTTGAATTATCACTCCCCACCACCAAAGCAAAAGCGACGATGTCCTCAAACCCGAATTGGACCGGATGTTGTATCTACCTCCTCTCTCGTTCCCGAGCTAAGGAACAGGTCTAGAAATGCTTCTGATTCTGAGTACTACTAGATGATGCTTCCTCCTGAAATGGTTTAGCATGATTCACCTTAATTGGCAATTTTGTATAAGCATTTCCTATATCTAACTCTACCAAAACAATGTTCTTTTCCTCATCAACCTTACCCTCTACTGGATTAACATATAACCAACCTGGTTTAAACATGCGCACCTCATCAAATATAACATCCCTGTTGATTATAACCTTCTTTGATGTTGCATCCTATAGATTAAAGCCCTTCACGCCTTTCTTAAATCCAATAAGTAGGCACTCCTTTAATTTGGAGTCCAGCTTAGATCACTGTGTATCCTATATATGCATATAATATGGATAACCAAAGATTTTCAAGTCAGAATAGTCAACCAGTTTACTTATCTGCATTTCCTCTAGAGTTTCCCTTCCAGTGCAACATGAGGTAACTACTTGATAATGTTTCACGTCATATTTATTGAGTTAACCCAGAATGTCTTAGGGCAACCCCACATTCAATCTCATACACCTTGCCTTTTCCAATAAACTCATGTTCATCCTGTAACACCCAAAATCCGGTTTACACTAGGAACTGAACCGGAATATCACTGGTCCTGGTTAGGTCGGCTAACCTGAACCCAACCTTGCGGATCTACTCTCGGCGTCTCAAGATGGAAGATGTTTATCTCTAGGCATGGATAGATGCATAAAAATAAACCTAACATGCAATTACATGAATGACATGACAACTAGTTGATACTAAAGATAATGACGATAAAAATCGATAAAAACGACAAGTTTAATATATATATATATATATATATATATATATTATATCACGCATTGATATTCACACAAAATTTTAATATGTTGCATAATTTATTCTAAATCTTGGGTCTCAACCTATTTGTGCATTCTAATAACTTTTCACATCATATAAATTCAATTGTCATACCTTACATCACATCATTCTTAATATGACAACATAAACTAAACATTAACACTCTATTGCCTGACATGTATGCAAGAAACGTCACTGCTCCTCCATCCAGGCTGGCTCATCGTACTCTTAATCATCACCTGCATATATTATAAAAACACGTCAGTAACGAGTGTTATTGGTCCAAAACATATAACTAATATCAAACTGGCTATGAGATGAAACTCTCATATGAAAGAAAACATCGTGAAATCTTTGAGTGCATCTACTGAACTAAAATCATCTTTAACTAAACTGATCTGCGGCTACTGATGGCTCTCTCGGCATTTTCTCATTTCACTTTCTGGTTCCTTGGGACTACTGTCATATCCTAAGCCCTTTTATTATTTACATATCCACTCCCGTAGCACGATTGTTGGTATTTTCGGCTTACAACTAGCACATGCCACTTGCATAGCATGGTTGTCAACAGCTTCGACTGCCATCGCTCCCCGTCGTGTTGTTCAAGGAGAAGTTATTGTACCAGGTTGCTGGTTTGGTAGGAAGGTGGTGGCAATGGAGAAAGCCACCTGGAATCTGTCAACAACAAATGTGGCCAAGGTGTGCGTGCAGGTTGATCTTGCTATGACACTCCCCCATAGGCTGAGGATTGAGATTGGAGATGTTGGGTTTTGGCAGGATGTGGTGTATGAGAAGTTGCCTTATTATTCACTGAAACAAGTAGGGTCATTCCACCGAAAACTGCTAGTTCAGCAAGCTGAGTGATGAGAAAGAAGATGATGATGATCAAGAGAAGGTAGGTTCCATATCTACTCTCAGTAACATTAGTCTTCCAAACGTTGTGCACGATCAAGATGAACAAGCCCTGCTTGATCTTCGAGCTCAAACGTGCCCTGCTATCCTGAATAAGTCTGGTAAGAAGAAAAGAGTGACCACAACAGATGGTCATGTATACAAGAAACAATGGGGGAAATCTTTGGAATGTGTAGAGGAAGTCACAGCACAGGGCAGTTTGTCTGATGAACCAAGCAAAGTTATGAAGAGTAGTAATGGTGTGGCAATGGTCATAGACAATTTGCAAAAGACAGGAGAAGTGATTCAAACCAGCACAAAGGAACCCGTGTATTCGGTAGGTTGTGAGACAAGCATGCAAATGCTTGATATCGATTTGTCCAAGAAAGATGAGCAGATTGGTAGAGAGGAAAATGAAGGTGCAGACAAAGCACAAGAGTGGCAGCTAGTGGTAACCAAAGACGAAATGGATATTACCAGAACGAAAACAAAATGTCCAACTGCCTTGTATGATGCGTATGTCTGTTTTCGTTGTGGCCTAACATTCTCGATACCGATGGTAATGTTATATGCATACATTTATTTCATTTGCATCATTTTGGGGCTCCAAAACGTTTGCAGAGTTAGCGTCTTAAACATTTTATAGACAGTTCTATATGCACATCTCGTTTTGTTTCCTTGTTGTCTACAGGTTTTACCCCGTCTATCAACTTAGTCCAGTCGTCACTAAGAAAGAGACTATTTCCGCTCTTCTTGCGGGGCACGGGCTAAGGTTAAGAAGTTCAATATCATTCCTGGAAGAGAAAGCATAGTAAAGGGTTCAATGATTTTCCATCTTCTACAAGTACATATTCTTCGTCTTTGCCTGTTGGCTGGTGTAGGCGCTTCGCTTTTTGCTGAGATATAACGTGCAACAAATAGCTTCGATCTCTCCCTCAAGATTGGGGAAGGAGGAATTGGGTCTGTCTTTAGAGGAAGTTTTGAAGGAGTCTAGATTGCCCATTAAGAGACACAATTCATTTTCAAATCAAGGTCGGAGAGAGTTTGAGGCTGAACTCAATGTCTTGTCCAAACTAAGGCACAAGAACTTGGTCACTCTAATTGGCTATTGTACCGACAGGAACGAATTGATGCCTGTGTACGAGTTCGCCGACTCGCGGGAATTTCGAAGAGCTTTCCTGCAGGCAGGGCAAAGCGAGGCAGTCTCCCTCTCTCTTGGACTCAACACGATGGAAACTTGCCTCGGAGACTGCAAGGTGTCTTTTCTACCTCCATGAAAATGGTGTCATACACAAAGGACGTGACGAGCCAGCAGCATCCTTGTAAGTCTGGAGATACGACGCCAGAATATCAGACCTCGGTCCTTGGCGGACTAAAACCAGATTCTGGCAGTCGTTGGCACTGATGTTGCCGGTACTTTCGGCTACTTGGATCCTGAGTATTTCTGCTACCTGGACGGTGGCTAGAAAATCTGATGTCTACTCCTTTGGTGTCGTTCTTTTCGAAGTTTTTTGTGGGAAGCTTTCAATTAGTAGTAGACCTTCCCCGAGATCAAAGTCCGGTGCTATGGGCTCTGGGTTCACTGGAAAATGGAAATGCAGAGAGTCTTGTTGATCCTCGCCTCAGAGGATGTATACAGCTCGATTGCTTGAAGAAGTATGTTGAATTGGCTACGAGTTGGGTGTTTGACGGACACAAGAGGCCTAAAATGGACGAGGTAGTAACCAAGCTCGAGCTTGCTATCTAATTACAAGTATCCAATGCTATTTGTGCCTCTTGGTGAGGAGAAATTAGCTTCAGAAATTCATCCTCATGGTTCACTAGAAGCGGAAGCAAGAGTATGTAAACTGCATATTTTTAGTAGGAAACCGGCTTTTTTAAGGCCATATTTAACACTCATTTATGAATTGATTATTGAATTGGTCGTGTACTGTCTTTTATTTTTTTCACTTTTATCTTGAGTATTTCTTTTTATTTTGTCTTATTTCTCTCATATCAATTTTGTGCGCCTTTAGGTTCTCAATTTCTTTATTATTTTGGTCATGTTTTTTTATCATTATTTGTTTAGAAATAATATTAATATACTCTTATAAATAAAAAGAGAAATTGAAATGCTGTGTTGGAGATTTTGCCAATCTAATAAACATAAAATAAAAAATAAATCAAATTATTATAGTTTATCTTCTCATCCGTTTAAAGTCCACCTTTAACATTATGATATATGTAAGATATCAAAATATTATAGTTCATATCACTATTCAATAAAGGTTATTATAAAAATAAGAATCTATTTCTAATATTGGTCGTGCGACAAGATATCTTGCCTAATATAAATCATCAATATATACTCATTATGATTTTCTAGTGGTTGGGTAGCTTATGGATCCCCCAACACATTTGTCATTGCATTTATGAATCAAAAGACATTTTCACTTCTTTTGCCCGTCATTATATTGAACTGAAATTTCATCCCCAAGTAATTTTGGTTGGCTTAGCCGCCAATCATGTTATATATATAAAACTAACCTTTTGGTAATTTTGTGACTCCTTTTCAATAATTTCTTAATTTTTAAGATATTTTTTGAAATCATTTTGCTTGCTTCACCTCCTCGGAGGCTCTTGGTGAGATTTTGGTGTAAGGAGGAGGTGTTCGAGATGAAACAACTCTGAGAGAAAGGGAGAGTATGAAGGTCGGAGAGAGAGAGGGGGGATATGGTGGGAAGAGTCTCGACTAAAGAGGGAGAGGGAAGGGGAAAGCGGACGAGGCGATAGGGAAGTAGGGGGGGGGGTCGACCAGAGTGGGAAGGGGGAGGGAATGAAGCAGCAGCCTTGGGTTAGAGGTGTGGGGAAAGGGGAGGGAAAGCGGCTGTGAGGACAAGAGGTAGGGTGAGACGCCGGCAACTAGCAAAAGGAAGTGGGTGGGAGATAGAGGTGCCTATTGGTCGGGTACATGCAAAATCTGCCCCAACCGAACCTTAATGGTAAAGTTTAGATAATTAATTACATGGTTTGGTTTGACAAAAACGGGTACCTAGTTGTCACGGGTTTGGTAATAGAGTGATGGATAACCTGTAACACCCCAAATCCGATCCACGCTCGTGAACCAAATCGGCATGTTACAGGCCCCCGTTAGGTCGGCTAACCCGAACCTAACTCATGTGGATCTGACCCGG